>JBBBDQ010001327.1:362500-380000 GCA_037127315.1 Ascarosepion bandense
TCCACTAAATCACAGAAAAAACAGCATAGTATGAATAAAAAGGCCCAGAACTTAATAAAAACGAACATGGAATTTTTCCAAGTACTTCAAATTTTGTTGGGGTTAATTTATAAACTTATTAGGCGAAGATTATAAAAGGTTTAATACGAATCGTTGTACCCTACTATTTTTAAAATAATTTTAAATTTTTGCGTGTATTTGAAGTTTTTTTGTATGGTAATTTCTATGTGTAAATTAAAATACCATAAGTTTCAGTGTTTATTCCCCTTACAGGAAAATTTGTTACAATTATGTCACTGGTGATCAGGATACATTTGCATTATCTTATGGGGCATCTGTCAAATTTGTCAACACATGCGGTGGAAACAACAGAAAGTTGAACTCTGTGTTTAAGAAATAGTTTTATTCTAAATTTCATGTTATAAATAATACTGTAGTAAATTAGATTAATTTGCTAATTTTCTAAAATTAAGTGTCAGAGATGTACATTTTATTTTTGCAAGATTTTTAAAACCGAGAAATAATTTTTGTTTGCAAATGTGTCGATCGATTTAAAATGGCTGAAAAACTGTAAGATTTAAAAAATATTGAAAAATATTAGATTCCAATCAATACAATTTGTTTGAAATACACCAGAGTATTATGCTGAAAGGAAATAGTAAATTCAATCAGTTAGCTTTCAATTAAAACTAATATAAAAGTTTAAAGAAAACTGTTTTTTCTTTAAAAATTCAATTTAAAAGTTAGCGATCGAAAATGAGTGGCGGTACCTAAAATAGTTTAATAAAATTATTCGGTTCAAAGCGAATATAATTTACATTCAGTTATTTTGGGTTATAAAACAATGAATTATATTTTAGAGCCGACGATAAATATGTTTTGGTTGTCAGAAATAATGATATAAACACGCATTTTCGCCAGCGAGTCAAAGTTGGAAAAAAAAATGAAATAAACAATAACGTGTTTACGTCAAAATGCCACTGGCCGAAGACAAAAATTGTGTTATTAGGCCTGGACAGGAATGACGTAATTGGGTGAAGCACGACGGAATATGAATTTATATATAAGACCGTGTTTTCCTTGGTCGTGATAGACAGAGGCAGAGAGCAGACAAGCTCGGGACGCGAAGAGAACTCAAGGAAAGACAACTCCAGCCATCACTCACTCGTATGTGCGTATTCATTCCGCTGACTATTTCTCCACATCACATTATTCACATTGCTGAGAATAAACTAAGTGATATATATATATATATATATATATATATATATATATATATATATATATATATATTGTCATCCGCAGACAGATCTGTTTCGCTGAATCACAGCTCATCAGTACGGTTAGACTCCGATTGCTTTTTAACCCAGGATTGAAACCCGACCGAGCTGGCGTCAGTCGGCGACTCTACCTATGGGCTATATATACGTCGTTATATTTCAAGTCGACCATCAATATTGGTTTGTAGGTTATACGGCGTACGTCGATTTGGTATACGACGAACATTTTTATAACACTAAGCGGATGTGTTTGTCAAGGGGCGGGATACAAAAGTTTCTTACGCTGATACACTTCCCAAAATATTGTCATTTTTGTTTCTTCGCTTAAACGAAACTATTCAGCCTTGCATGCTCGTCACTTTCCACCGTGACTGAGTTGGTATAAACATGTCGGATTGGATGGATTCTTCTGCCAAGGGGACGCAAGTTCGAAACCTGAATATTTTTCTTTCATAAGATTTCTCAAATATACATGCCGGTAGACGATAAAAAATATAATGGCTAAAAATACAAAAATAACAGGGCGTCTATTCAAATATGGGCATCCACTAAAAATAACGTTGAAATAATAATACATATCCTCTCATAAACACCGTTTTGTGTGCATCTCTCTCTCTCTCTCTCTCTCTCTCTATATATATATATATATATATATATATAATGATATAATGGTAATAACAACTACTTAGACTCTGTAAGAATGCACTCCGTAAATGTATGCCAATATAAACTTTCGAAAAAACCATTAACAAACAGAACCTAAATCCGTTACAATCCGGCGTAATAAGTCGTCGGATAAATGGGGAGGAAAAAAAAAAAGAAACCAGCAGAACAAGAACAAACATTCAATATTCCGCAGTAAAGAAAAAAAACCCAAACAGAACGAAACACCTTAGAACCAAACACCTATAGGCCTTTTTCTATGGACAGGAAGAGGCAAGGTGATCATTCATACTACACTTTTAAACAGGTATATATATATCTTTGGTTACGCTAATGGTGAGTGAGAAAATAGCGAGGCATCGTCAGCTCAATTCATTGGAGAGACAATATCAAGATGGCTAGACTCAGTTCATTCCCTTTACTGCCAATTATGGAATATATTGACGTGAGCTTGCTCTTCAAAAGTGCCTTATTTCATTTTTTTGGAAAGTCACGTCTTCGTATACTGAAGAATATAAATATAATTGTCTAAAATATTTTGTTGTCATTTTTGACAATAGGTGTACACTCGTGGATTCAATATAGTCTTTTAATCATTTTACTATTTATGGCGGCAGAGAAAAAATATCCAAAAGTATGAGGTTTGGTAATTTTGTTGTCTACTGAACAGGACCTATAAAAACAATTAAACAATTAAAACATCATTAATTAATTAACCCTATGTTGCGTAACCTTTGCATCCTCCCGTATAAAAGTCGTTAATCTTGTTATCGTGAGGATACAAACGGGAAAGCTGAAGACATTGATGATTTCATTTTCTCTCTTCATCCGGAAGTAAGTTCCCTGATTTGGAGGTTACATTCTCCTGAGATGTGTATTTAAGCAGAAAAAACGTTATTTTATCTATCGCTAGCCTCCATCACGGAAAAAGCCACGAGTCTTTATTGCCTCTGAATCTTCAGAATACCAGTAACCTCCAAGTTAAAAAAGAAAATCACAGTGTTTAATACACTGTTGAACATCACACCGTGATCAGCGCCTACAACGTATATAAAATCAACATTTGTCTTCCACATAACATCGCCCGACGACATTTTCATAGCCACCTATTACCAGCTTATGAAACCAATGAGATGGCTGATTTCGTGCCAAAAATAACCGTTCTTGACTTTTATTTGAAATGAATGACAAACAAATGTTGTCCTCTTTTAACTTGTGTAGGTTTTATTCCTTTGCCTTTCCTTTCGTCTTCTTCGTTTTCATTTGCTGTCTATTTTCCATTCCTTCTGTTTTTTTCAATGTTATGTATTTTAGGCGAAGTGCACACATCCCCCAAAACAGTATTTCAATGAAAAAAGAAAACGTCGAGTTAGTAAAACCTTAGATTGTTTATATTTTCTTTCTCATCCCATCTAGACCATACTTTATTATGAGTGTACCTCTGCCATAAAAATGACAGCAAAATATGTGAGAGGATTATTAGATGTTTTGCCACATGCTATCCCCGCTGAGCATCACAAGAGGGAATATAAAGATATATTTATATATATATATCTGTGTGTGTGTGTGTTACAGAAAGTTCCGAAAATTAACGATATAGGTGAACACCCGACAATATGTATTTATTTGAACATTTTTTAATAGATACTAGTACTTGACTAGATAATCTGTTTTAATTAAACAATATATATATATATATATATATATATATAGTCATTCCGCAGACAGATCTGTTTCGCGGTATCATAGCTCATCAGTACGGTTAGACAGCCGATTGCTTTTTTACCCAGGAGTGAAACCCGACCGAATTGGCGTCAGTCGGCAATTCTACCTCAGAGCTACGGGCACTCGGTAGAAGAAGGCAGACTTTTTAGCGTGCATATTATAATTATACACGCCCAATAGTTGAGAGTGTTCTAAATAATTGCTGAATCAACGGTGCGTAGATGGCAGTGTAGCTACTGTTTTTCAAAGTCTACCATTCTTCCAGAGAGCTTAATCAGGGTGTGAGAGCGTAAATAGTCATCCGCAGACAGATCTGTTTCGCTGTATCACAGCTCATCAGTACGGTTAGACAACCGATTGCTTTTGACCCAGGATTGAAACCCGACCGAATTGGCGTCAGTCGACGATTCTACCTCTCTCTCTCTCTCTCTCTCTCTCTATATATATATATATATATATATATATATTTATTTCTCGTCCAGAGGATTTTTGATAACTTTTGTTAGAACAATGTGTATAATTCGGCAGGATTCGAACCTGCGACTCCAATGTTAAAATCCTACCAAATAGCATATATTTTCCTAAAAAACTTCTCAAAAATACTCAAGCAGGTAGAATGATATATATTAATATACAGTTTAATTAAAAGCAGAATATCTACTCACTTACGAATATCTATGAAAAATAATGTACTAAAATATAACTTTAGCTCAGGGGTAAGAATCGCCGAGTGATGTCAGTTCGGTCGGGATTTAATCTTGCCTAGAAGCATTCGGATATCTAATGATACAGCGAAACACATCTATCTGCGGATGACTACATATATAATATATTCTTTACTACTTGACGACATTATTATTGCAAAAAAATAAAATAATAAAGCACTGCTAAAGAGCGAACACACTGCAAGAGCTTTCATAACTGGTGGTTAAGTTTAATAACTTTTTTTTCATTTATCTTCTCACCCCACCCAAGACAGCTGCCACTGGTGCGTAGGGTGTTACATAATAGAAAAGTGAAGAGAGAGGTGAACAGGTCACAGTCGGTGTCGGAGAATGGGTAAGAGAAGGACGGGTACATTGGTGTGAAGAGAGCGGCGGAAGAGGAAATTGAAAAGTGTGAAGACGGATGGGAGTCAAGAAGATGAGAGATGACAGTTGACGTAGCATTCATACTCTTGAAAATTGTAGCTATCAGGGAAACAAGAATACAGAAGGGAGTTTAAAAGGCGGGAAGTGCGAAGAAGAAAGCTAATAACATCAAAGTTACGATTACACTTGATTGTTTTCGCAGTAAAAAGGTGGGACCTTGTTGCCAGTCTAGTAGCTCGAGTAAATTCGAGTAGGGGGGCACCAAGGAGCTAAACTCATCGGAGCAGTGTCAGTAAAAGTATTTGTAGAAGAGACAGATGGAAGTTACATCTCATTAGTAAGAGAGAGAGAGAGAGAGAGAGAGAGATTGTATTCGAGCCGCCAGGTCAGGATCGACTACATTGCAGATTCTCCTTTGGATTTTGTGGAGAACTCCAAGGTGAAAAGCTGGGGCGCCTGACCAGTTAAAGCAGTAATATTCAATGCGAGAACGGGTGGTAGATTAGTAAATGTGCATGAAAGAAACTGAACCGACGCTTCTTCACGTCTCTCTTATGAACTGAGCCGACCCTGCTTGGCTATTGTCTCTTTCCATGAGCGTGACAGAAGGAATATATATATATATATATATATATATATATATATATATATATATATTGGCGTATGATACATGATACGATAAAAGTCTGCCTCCTTCTACGGAGTGCCTATATCTTAGAGGTAGAATCGCCGTCTGACGCCAATTCGGTCGGATTTCAATCCTGGGTTAAAAGCAATCGCATGTCTAACCGTACTGATGAGCTGTGATACAGCGAAATATCTGCGAATGACTTTATATATATATATATATATATATATATATATATATATATATTCCTTATATATATATATATATATATATAGTCATCCGCAGACAGTCCTGTTTTGCTGTATCACAGTTTATCAGTACGGTTAGAGAGGATTCTACTCAATAACTTTTTTCACTCTTATTTTTTCTTTTCTTCCCAGCAGGCCCTTTATAATCATACTCTGGATTTTTCTTCTTTCTTTTTTTCTACTACGATGTTTCCTTGTCTCTCTTTTTCTCACCCAGATATTTCTTCATTATTCCAATGTATTCTTTCTTTCTTTTTTTCTTATCCAACTCTTATTGATTTCTTTATTTTTTCATTTCTCGATTCCTTTCTATTTTTTTTTTTTAATTTTCCTACCTTTCTTTCTTTTTTTTCTTCAGAAATGTGCTTTACGAATGACAAACCTTCAGATTGAATTCTTATTTGACAATTCCTGGGCGTTTTCCCATCAAAACTGAACAGCCGAATCTACATTTTTATTCACGATGTTTTGAATTCAAATTTTCTTTCTCATAGACTGGCCAACATTCAACACTACTGTGTTCTTTTTGGTTTGCTGGAGAAACACCTATTCATTTCTTTTCCATACATTAAATATTTTCATATATAGAAAAAGTGTTCATTGTACTTTCGGATTCTTCTTCTTCCATGCGCCATGTCCCTTCAAGATGTAGGCGATCATGACCCTCGGCATCTAACTCTCTCTTGTAGATCTTAATAATCCTTCTCCCGTTATCTTTCTTAAACCTGCTCTGCTGTCCATCAAGTCCATCAAGTATGTCATGCATTGCTTTCCATTGTCTTTTGTTCCCTCTGTCCGTCTCGTGAGCATCAGATTCTCCAAGCCCTCCTCCCTCACTACATGTCCTAGAAACTTCAGCTCTCTTTTCCTGATCTTTAGTATCAGTTTTCTTTTTGTGTCTATCATCTACAAAACCACGCCGTTGCTCACATGGTCTGTCCATGGTATCCTCAGCATCCTTCTGTAGAACAACATTTTGGTTTCTTCAATTCTTTCTTTAATCTTTAATGAGATTGTCTAACATTAGCTGTGTAGGGATCACGGTGATATTTATCAAATTGGCCTTGTGCCAAACACAACGAAAGTCCCCACAATTTAAATTATCAGACGGTTGAAGGTTGGAATATGGAAGAATAAAATATTTCGTCGTGTATGTTAAAGTAAAATTTTTATTAACTAAACAGAATAACAAGTTTGTAAGAAGTAAAATACTCGAATAGAAAATGCATGAAATTAATGTGTAAATTTTGTTAAATTTTCAAGAGATATAGTAATAAGTGGCAGAATGTGTGTATGTAAAAAGATTAAAAGGTTACTAATAAAGTCTGTGTTCCTTTCCTTTTTATGGCCGGCTAAAGAGTGAAAAGGAAGGTGTACGTATCGAATTTTAGATTTTAGTCCGTTGAAAATGTCTTATTTTCGCTGTTTCTTTGATGGCCTGTAAGGGAAGGCGAAAAAGAAAAATTGGAAGGAGAGGATGAATGAATGTATGTCGACGAGGCATGACAGGCCAGTGTCTTGAAATTTCTTCCTTAAATTGCGGCGTGGACCTTATAAGATTACCGCTCTAATATCGGACTGATTTGGCCGGTCAAGTTTTTTCAGATGTTAAGAAAATTTTATTGGGGTCATAGATCAATTTTCTACTTCCTATCCAATCAGAATCCAAAATGTTAATTTTCATACCGACTTGTGAAATTTGCTTTCGTCTGGGTTTTCCAAAATGTTTTCAGTCGTTCTGATCCATTTTTGCGGGTGTACAATTTTTTTTTTTTGTGTTTTAGTTAATTGTTGGATTATATAAGATTTGAATCCTATCTTACAAAGAGTGGCCTACCAGGAGTTTAAAACTCCTAGTCTTCAATCATTTGACTATGCAAACCACCTCCCCACGACAAAATCAACCATCAGTGGCACACACATAGAAACATAAACGCATAGACATCTATTTTACAGTGGATGTCGGATTACACAATTCGTCATCAAATGTTACTTTGTTTAAGATTAATAATAGAAAGAAAACAATAAATAAGAAAAAATTAAAAGTATAAAATCATTAAAAGTATAATATCATCATCACTTATATGAGAATATTTTTTGTTATCCTCGTTGTTAAAATATATTTGAAAGATAACAAAGCACGAACCAAACAAATAAAAAATAAACGAAGTACAGAAAATAAAATAAAGCTTTTCCGACAAATTTGCAAATACGTTCTCGTCTATAAAAATGTTACGTTATATATTTGATAATCAATAAATAAGGATAAAAGAATAAAATTTCCGGTAAATCTTCTTAAAAATGTTTGCAAGATAAATGATGAAGAAAGAAATCAACGATACTGAAAAAATAAGTAATTGTTGGATGATATAGAATTTGTATCCTATAAAAACCTTCCACACACTGATAAATATTTAAAATATTTTTCAATATGTTCATGCATGTTTCTACGTATCCATGTGATTATCGTCGTTTTATGCATGAAATAGAGGATAAATTTATTTTCGATGTTTAAGTTCAGATTTGTTTAGTCGTGGATTGCCATTATTGTGTGTTTGTTGCAATCAATCGTAGTCCAGTGAAAAGTCGTTTTTTTTTCTGTGTTGGGGCTTGTATATGGTGTATGAGGTTGTTAATTGCAAGCAGTTTGTATGAGTTTGGAGTTCTGTGTTGTCTCTCGTAGGCTGAAAAGAAGAGTCGTAGTTGAGATGTGCATGATTTGAGAGTTCAACGAAAATTTACTCTAACATATCAGAGTGCTCTTTATTTTCTAATGGAGTTATTTTAGAATGTAGCATGCTCTGGAAAATTCTCGGTAGATTCCACTGGCTGATATGGCTGTTAAAAAACTTCTAATTGATTCCAAAGCTCAACGTTGAGTTAATTTTGTTTGGAGAGGCCCTTTTGTTTCGATGCGTGTGTGGATTTATCTTGGTGTTAAAAGAATTAAGAGCTGGAAAAATGTTGATTTGCAAAATTGTTGAGTTGATTGATGCTGGTGTGTTGATACCGAGTGTTGACACACGTTTTGAAAGAACCTTAGAAGACATCTGGATTAAATATCGATTTATTTTGGCGGTGACAGTTACCTCCATTATCAATAAATCGAACTTTCAAATGTCTTAGTTGTTCTCGTTAAATGATAACGTCAGTGAGTCAACGATATTGTCACCCTTTTTCTGAAAAGATTGGGAGAGATGACAATTGTGCTGTCTAGTATGCTATTATTAAACTGTGTAATATTCTGTGGGATGTGCGTTGTGGTGCAGTGGATATCGACTCGGAACGAGAAACCGGGGAGCCGAGTTCGAATTCCAATTGAATCCATTGTATTCACTTACGCGCAAATACCCTTGGGAAAGGTATTAATCCGTCTCTTCCTTCCAGTTATGGGTTAAATAACAGGCCAGATTGAGTTCTATAGCTTTGGTCGGCAACCAGTCTGCCGCAGAAAGCAATGGCAACCTACTGCGTGATAATCTTCTGCCCAGTCAGTCATGTCTCTTTCGAGACATGATCGCCCAAGCGTGTATCACGTATGGTACTTAACTGACTGAAAATTCTGTGTGTGGTCGCCATTTTATGCAGTGGTGGTTGAGTGTTATCTGTTGTGGTCAAATTTTATAGAGAACAAAATTTCTCTGCGTGTCCTTCAGGGTCGCCATTCATGTAGTGAGAAGTTTAAAAAGATACTGTAGAGATGGATTGGAGCTAGAGACAATCAAGTCGTTCTTGTTGATACAAGAGTTTCTCGTTTGTGTATATAAATATTGAATTTATTTTGAATATAGAAAATAACGTACTATTTTTGTGTGTATAGAGCAATTGTTATGAAAATTCTAGTGAGTGTTTTTTTTTGAGTCACCATTCATGTAGGGTTCAGAATTTCACTTGCAGAGTCACCATTTTGTAGAGTGCGTGTTCTTTTCGAAGTCACTAAGTATGTAGGGTTCCTGTTCTTTACTGTTTAATCAAATATTTCTTTTTATAATCATATCGCCCCAAGCAAGGCATGTTACTGCTACTGTTTTACAGAAGGTTACATAGGAGGAAAAGTATGAGAAAGAGTGACAGGTTATAGGGTGTGTCAGGAAGTGGGTAAGAGAAGGCTGAGAATATTGATAAGAGTGGACGGAGAAAGGAGCATGAGTGAGAGAATTCTGGTTAGTGATATAGAAGATGACTATTGACTTTACATTTAAATTCTTGGAGATTGTAGCTGCCGGGGTAGCAAGTAAATTGAAGGGAATTCTACAGGCTGGAAGTGCGAGAAAAGAAGCTGATAGAGTAGAATTTGAGTTTACATTTTATTGGTTTCATAGTAAAAGGGTGGGACGTAGTTGCTAATCTTGTGGCTCGAGTAAATATGTAGAGATAAGTATTTCTTTTGCGTGTTCTTTGCGGGTTAACAATTATGTAGATTGCGCAATTTTACATTTTGTGTTTTAGCTGATTGTTGGATGATATACGATTAGTATTTAATAGCTGCAATATATGAAGGACAGATATCACATAATAATGCAGTACTCTCTTCTTTGTTTCCAGCGAAATCATCGCGTCTCTATACTCTATTCAGCTTCTGGATCATAACAGTACGCCTCAAGTTCTCAGTGTCGCACTTTCCGTCCTCAGTTAGGACACTTTTATTTAGATTTCTGTACCTGCTTCATTTTAGTATCCCCAAATTTGAGTTGGAATTTTGGGCTCCTCTTTTTACTGATTACCTTGCATTCAGTTTCTTGTAGTTTATATATATTACTTTCTTTCCACTTCTTGAAGATAGTCTTGTAGTTCACTTTAGTATCTGCTATCAGCACTCTATCACAAAGATATATATATATATATCCGATTTCGCCCCAAGTAAAGCCACTAAGACACACAGGGTTACTGGGTGTGGAAAAGTTAGAAACAGAATCATTGCTAAGAGGCAAGAACAAAAATAAAATCAGGAGAACAGCCGATAGCGACTGACATGACACTTAATTTTTTGCAGATTAAAGTTGGTTGGAAAGCATGGAACTGGAAGAGAGGTTCACAGGTAAACTGTACGAGAAGACAAACTGCTAGAATAAAATTTAGGGTTACATGAAGTCAACTCCACTGTAAAAAGATGAAACCTCGTCGCCAATCTATTACTTCTCTTTAATTCGGAGTCTAGGCACCATAGTAAAGACCGATATTTAATCTTAATTTGCCCGCTAAAACTACTCGACGAGATGTCGTAAAAAACGGCTCAATCCACCGAAACAAATCAGGCTCAACCTGGTCATTAGGCGCATAAACGTCAATGGGAGGAAGAGCCTTATCCTTTATAGAAACATTCAGTACACAGCTTTTTTGCTGGATCTGCAAATGAAAGAGCAGCTGCTGCTTTGAAAGATTCCCTCAGCAACCAGGAATTTCCTCTCCAGCGTACATCAAAACATGCTGAATACAGTGCGTACAAGGGTTCTAATAGAAGACGGAAAATGCCACACAGAGATCCGAAGGCGAATTGGCATGGCAAAGGACGCGTCCCTGAAGTTGAGTAAAGAGACAGAAAAATTTTGCTAGAAAAGAAAAAAAGAGTACTGGATTGCTATGTGATATAAATTCTTCAATATAGCAGTGAATGCTGGACCATACCATCAAAGATGAAGGAAAAAATTGAAGTAATTGAAATGCGGTTTTGCAGAAGGATGTCGCGGATATCATGGATGGAACATGTGAGCAATGATGAGGTTTTGGAAAGGATGAAAACGAAGAAATTAATACTGAACATTAGGAAGAGACAGTTAAAGTTCATGGGACATGCAATAAGGAAGGAAGGCTTAGAGAACCTGATACTAACAGGCTATATAGAGGGAAAAAGAGACAAGGAAAAGCAGCGGATAACATATTTGAAGGGCCTGATCCTGATAAATGACAGAACGAGGGTTGTGTGGTGTAACAGGAGAAAGCGTGCTAAAAGCCACCAAGGATAGAAAGACATGGAAAGCCATGATCGCCTACGACCTGGAAGGACAGGTCACATAGAAGAAGAAAACTTCCTAGACAGCATGCCCTTAAAGTCGTTAGTTGAAAACCGGACCTTCTGTACGCAACATACATTCTCCTCGAAACGCAGGAGATCACGAGTAAGCCTAGCCCTGCAAGACTCCGACCAACAAGAGAGATTAAGGTTGCTCTTCGGCATTGAACATGGTCGGGGAGAGAACACCTACGGTCTATTTCATTAAACTTGTGCTTATCTCACTCTTGATGGAACCATGAATAGACAGGCCACCAATGTCACAGAGGAATGTTATTTTCAAGGCTCTGTGAAGA
Organism: Ascarosepion bandense; assembly: GCA_037127315.1. NCBI lineage: Eukaryota > Metazoa > Mollusca > Cephalopoda > Sepiida > Sepiidae > Ascarosepion > Ascarosepion bandense. The sequence goes on from JBBBDQ010001327.1 coordinate 374,442, forward strand.
GTGGGGTGCGCAAAAGGCAGGAACCTCCTTGGATAGTACTAATTCATGTCTCTTTTATTTTCTAAGTATGCCAAATATGAGACAGCTGCAAAAGTATTTTTCATCTTTTGGAGCACCTCACAAAATTTTTAAGATGCTTGCCCCAATGTGACAACAGAAATATCCGCTTTGCATTGGAAAATTTTATTGGTTCTTCCATATGTTACCCATTTACGTGCCTAAAGTTCAACCAGATTTTTAAGTCCTTTAATTTTTGAGATTGTGATAAAGCCCTTGCAGTCTGTTCCTGTGGAACTAAGCCTGTACTGAAAATGGGCTTTGATTTTATTTTTTATCCCATTTATCGGAATCGGAAGATGGACTCCACTGCATTTTTCAATTTTCCTTGGTGAGTTTACTGGGATATATGACGCGTCTTCAATTGGGTGTGGATTAAGGAATACTCATTCTTTTAATGATGATTTTACTGTGGCATTTATTTTTTTGGTGGGGGCGTGGTCATTTTTAAGAGATAGGGGTCAATGATCTTGTCAGTGCAGAAGGGCCATGGTCCTATTGGATGATGGGCTAGCCGGAGCAGAGGATGAAGGGCCCTGCGCCCTACTGGGCAACCGTTTAACTTCTACCTACTCTCAAATTTTTGAATTTTTCGATCTACTTCCAACTGGGTTCATACAATGTTTAAACCAAGCTCGCTCTTTTTACATAAAACACCGGGGCAGAGTGAACGTTTTTATCCCTAGGGGCTTCAGAGGACTAAGGACCCGATGTTTAGCTTTCCCTCTACTTCTGCCAACGACATATTACTCCCTTTCTTTCTTCTTGTTTGCACTAGCGCAAACCTTTGGAGGAAGCCGTTGGAGGAAATGTAAACCCATCCGCAAATTTGACTCCATTGATCCTAGCTGCTGGTAGTCTCCCTACAGGTGCCACGGAACTAACTATCGACCAGAGGGGTATTTTAGTCATCTATGGCCGGAAGCCTATAGGCCTTTTTCTATGGACAGGAAAAGGCAAGGTGATCATTCATACTACACTTTTAAACAGGTAGTCTGTCAGTCAGGATGACGGACATTTTCCGGCCACAAAAGTCTAGTTTGGGACGGAGAGGAATGCCAACCGATCGAGCATTATGTCAATGCTCCAATCCTATTGAAGTTCTCAGAGGTAGTAGCACATTATGTTTCTATACTGACCAGATACTTTCCAACGAATCGAGCATGGTCACACTGGTACTTCGCCAACCCTTATATTAGATACGTAAATTATGTATTTTGCTATTAATTCCCATATAGATACTTCCAGACAATCTTCAGCAGTAGGCAGTATATTGTACATGAAAAACCAAGTTTTTCAATTATTACTCCTTGACCAGAAGAGACATCAGTGATTAGATCACTGTGTCTTTCGTGGAGCAATAAATATTGTGCGAACCCTTGTCTACCACGAAGACAGACACCGTTCCATATGTGATCCTCTGTAAATCTTTGAGGTTTTGTAAAGCCCATTTTCTCTTCAGACATGTTCACAGCATTTGAAACTATCCAAAAATCTCCCGAGCTTAATAATAAAACTTGGGCACGGATTTCTATTATAACAGCGATTTACCGTCTGATATTTCTGGCAAATTTATTTTATATGTAGTAGAGCTACTCGATTTTTTTCTGGTCATTTTTGGGTGAATCAATGATGATTCCACTCATCGATTTTTTCTTCTCTTCATCGAGTCAGTCTGCTTTAGGAATAAACCCCAAATGGTCCCTTCTTACAAATCAACATTTGACGGCTAAACTTCACTAAATTGTCCGGCAAATATTTTTAGATATCTTTCCTTGGCAAAATATAATAATTGAATAAAAATGAAGGAGAGAGTAAAAACATCACCAAGACACAAACAATAATAAAAAATATTTCTAAAAGATAGAAATTAAAAAAAGTCAGCAATAATAGCGGTGTGCGGGCGAGGAATAATACAAAAACATGCAATAAAAAAAGGTAAAACAGGTTACACCAGAAAAATCTAAAAAATTCGAATTAGCTAATCTAAAATTTATAAAGGTTTAAAAAAACAAGAGGTTTAATTTAAATATTGAAATTTAAAAAAAGATAAAATTAAAAGGAAAAGATTTGAAATAAACTTTCACAAAGACAACAAAATAAAGGCCGAAAACAAAAATCAAAGTCCACCCAAGGAAGGGAAATGAATACAAAAAGTTTAAACTAAACTAAATGCAATAAAACAATTAAGTTTAAGAAATAAAGTTTACTTAATTAAAACACCCAGAATTCTGAGAAAATTAAACATACCTAAAAAAAAAAAAAAATGAAATAAATTTTGGCCGAAAGCAGAGGATTGAAAACTGAAAAATCAAAAGACTGCCAAGAGAAATAACATAAACCGTTCAAATGTCAAGAAACAATTAACAAAAAGTGTTTCTTTTTAAAAGATTTTCAAGTCTTTTCAGTAGATAAGGAATAAAAATGGTACGCTATAAACAAAACGCAAACGCAACAAAAATTCTGTTGTCTGTAAGGCTTTACTCAAATCAGGAAAATAAAAAAATGGTGGCCAAATTCGACGGGAAGACTGAAAAAATGATAGGAAAAAAGGAAAAATTTCAAACAAAAACTAATGAATAAAAGAAAAATAAATTTAATCAACAAATTTGTTCTGGCGAAAAATTTCTTTGTAAATAATTTCAACATGTTTCAGTGGTACACAAACTTTAACGGTTCAGTTAAAGTAACAAAAAAAAACGAGACTTAATCTACCATGGCGAAGATCGTCTACGGTCAATTATCATCGAAATATTAGAAAAGGAAGATTTAAGCAACCTTACGGCGCTGAAAAAAGACTGAATCCGAGACACCAGTTCAGGGCAAAATCTTATAACTATACATTACAAGATATTATCAAGTAAATCTAAGTAAACAGTTGTAGTTCCGGATCATATGGGGCAGTATTATTCTAAGCAAGGGCGATTCGTAGATTATAGATAAGTAAGATAGATTTAGAAGACCGTTTTGTATAAGTGGGTATCTAGCACAGTGACGAGCTGTGATACAGCGAAACAGGCTTGTATATGGATGACAAATATATATATATATATATATATATACTCTCATACTCATGGGAAGAGATACTAGCAAGGCAGCGTCGTCTCAGTTCATTAGAGAGACAATAATCAATAAGCGTCAGCTCAGTTCATTATCTTTATAACCAGTTATTAGACTTTTGGATGTGCGTTGTGGTGCATTGGATATCGGCTCGGAACGAGAAATCGGGGAGCCGAGTTCAAATTCCATCTGAATTCCTTGCATTCACTTACGCGCAAATACCCTTGGGAAAGGTATTAATCCGCCTATTCCTTCCAGTTATGGGTTAAATAACAGGACAGATTGGGTTCTGTAGCCTTGGTCGGCAACCAGTCTACCGCAGGAGGCAATGGCAACCTACTGTCCAGTCAGTCATGTCTCTGTCGAGACATGATCGCCCAAGCGTGTATCACGTATGGCACTCAACTGACTGATTAAACTTTACTACTAACTATGAAAGCACTTACCGCGTGTTTTCTCTATAACAGTGTCTCTCATTTTCTTATCTTTTTGCAATAACTGTCATCGAGTAGTGAATAATATATATATATTATCCTACGTCTATGGTACGACTCGGAGTTGTATGCGTAATGCAATCATCAGACAAAAAAATTAAATATTCTACAATTACATGTGGATAAAATTTGCAAATTGAAATTTAAAATTATAATTAAAATTAAAAAACAACAAAATGCAGGAGGAAGAAATTAAAAGGGGCGAAAGTCATGAATCTAAAAAATTTAAATATTCTTCTTCTTCTATGTGCCTTGTCCCTTCAGTACGTAGGCGATCATGAATCTCCATGTCTCCCTATCCCTTGTGGCTCTTAGTATGTTTGCTCCTGTTGCTCCTGGCAACCCCCGTTCCGTCATCCACCTGATCAGACCCTGCAAATATGTTATCCGCTGCCTTCCACTGTCTCTCCTTCCTTCTATCTGTCCAGTCAGTATCAGGTTCTCCAGGCTCTCCTTCCTCATTGCATGTCCCAGGAACTTCAGTTGTCTCTTCCTGATGCTCAGCATCAATTTCCTTTTTGTTGCCATTCTTTCTAACACTTCGTCGTTGCTTGTATGCTCAGTCCACGATATCAGTAGCATCCTTCTGTAAAACCACATTTCGGCCGCTTCTAGTTTTGTCCTCATTTTCGATGATATTGTCCAGCATTCACAGCCGTATTGAAGAACTGACATCACGTAGCAGTCTAGCACTCTTTTCTTCGTTTCTATTGAGCTTTTCCTGTGTGTTAGTATTTTGCTCATCTTCTGGAACGCGTCCTTTGCCATGCCAATTCGCCTTCGGATCTCCGTGTCGCACTTTCCATCTCCTGTTAGAACACTTCCTAGGTACTTAAATTCTTGGACTTGTTTGATTCTGTTATCTCCCACCTGTATTTGGCATTTTGGGTTGTATCTTTTGCTAATGACCATGCACTCAGAAAAATGTAGGGGAAATTAAATGCTTCAAAATTATAATTATTAGAAAATAGCCTCATTCACATTTTAAAATGAATAAAATAATGAAGCATTATTAATAAAAAAGAAACAACGCTCATAATATCAACTATGAACAGAGCAAAACTGACCATCTTTGGAAAACAAAGATAAATAATTCCTATCACTCTATATATTGTCGTAATTTCACATTGTATTAAGAATAAATGGTCTTTGTTGCAGCCACTTGAGTTAGCAGCTAATCAGGTCGGCCTCAACTGCAATGAGAACAAAACAGACTTCATTACAACATCCTCTGAGGCAACTGAATAGAAATCTCTTAATGGTTCATTAATCAAGAAGGCTGAAGACTTCAAATATTTTGGATCGTATCGAGTAGATCCTGGAAAAGACTTTCGTAACGAAAATCTTTTGCTTGGGATCCATGCAACAAAGTGGAGATCTGGAGCTTTAACCTTTCACGTTCCTTAAAAGTTCGAACTTTCCAAGTATTGATTGAGCCGGTTCTTCTCTATGTTTCAGATACTTGGAATTTGTCTTCTCGTTTGGAGAAATGACTTGATGGAAATTATACTAACATGATGAGAAAAATCCCAAACATCAGCTGGAGATCCCGCTTAACATTGACCTACGGAGATATTACGTGAGTATCTCTTAAGCTTAAACGGAAACGGTTGCAATTTGCTGGCCACTGTTGTCGAGCGCAGAAGAGGTGATCTCATCCTTGCTCTTTTGATATCCCTATGAGGTGTTGTATCAAGAATACTGACATATTCACTTCAATTGCCTGACACACATGGTTGGAGTGGTAAGCAATGTTTGACCATGTTGTGTGGGGTGCAATTGTAGATAAATCTCCGACCAACCATCGGTTGCTCGAAAGATTATGATGATAGATATACGCATCTACATATTCAGTTAAGAAAAAATATTGATAAAAGCTAATAGAATGGCCGTGAGTGGTCAGATATATAGAAGATTCGGACAGATTTTACAAAAATTATGGTGTTAT
>JBBBDQ010001327.1:385000-488626 GCA_037127315.1 Ascarosepion bandense
GATTTGATATAAGCTGAAATTTTTACGTATTTTTGCTTTCTAGAGTTTTCGCTTAATTCTGTCATCTATGGCTAAGTATATCTGTCAAACATTTTCGCCGATTATTGCCATTGAAGCCGGTTCTCTTTGATTTAATCACAATTCTATCGGTCTTGTTGATAGATAGATAGATAGATAGATAGATAGATAGATAGATAGATAGATAGATAGATATGATAGATAGATAGAAGAGATAGGATAGATAGATAGATAGATAGATAGATAGATAGATAGATAGATAGATAGATATGAAGAGACTAGGATAGATAGATAGATAGATAGATAGATAGATAGATAGATAGATAGATAATGAACAGACGGAGATAGATAGATAGATAGATAGATAGATAGATAGATAGATAGATAGATATGATAGATATAGACTAGGATAGATAGATAGATAGATAGATAGATAGATAGATAGATAGATAGATAATGAACAGACTGAGATAGATAGATAGATAGATAGATAGATAGATAGATAGATAGATAGATATGAAGAGACTAGGATAGATAGATAGATAGATAGATAGATAGATAGATAGATAGATAGATAGATAAAAAGAAGATAAGATGAGATAGATAGATAGATAGATAATGAACAGACTGAGATAGATAGATAGATAGATAGATAGATAGATAGATAGATAGATAGATAGATAGATATGAACTGACTGGGACAGATAGATAGATAGATAGATAGATAGATAGATAGATAGATAGATAGATAGATAGATAGATATGAAGAGACTGAAATAGATAGATAGATAGATAGATAGATAGATAGATAGATAGATAGATATGAAGAGACAAATGAAATAGATAGATAGATAGATAGATAGATAGATAGATAGATATGAAGAGACTAAATATATAGAAATAATAGATAGATAGATAGATAGATAGATAGATAGATATGAAGAGACTGAAATAGATAGATAGATAGATAGATAGATAGATAGATAGATAGATAGATAGATAGATATGATAGATAGATAGATAGATAGATAGATAGATAGATAGATAGATAGATAGATAGAAGTGGTTGTCTAATTTATTTACTTCTTTGTTATTGATATACAAAATAAAGTCGAGTATTCAAGTCTTTTATAACAATTGTAATGATGTGACGAGTGATATTAAAATTGTATGTGTTTTGTGGTGTAATTCATATCTACTTGGAATGAGAAATCGGAAAGTCGAGTTCGATTCCCGTTGAATTTGTTGCATTCACTTACGCACAGACGCTCTTAGGAAAGGTATTAATCCATCGTTCTCCCTCCTTCCTATGGGTTTTATAGAAGGACAGGTCGGGCTCAATAGTCATGCTTATCAACTAGTCTACCGCAGAAAGAAATGGTAAATGAATCACCTATGGCACTTAATTGGCTGACTGTCTTCTAAAATCCTCTCACTGAAAATTCTTAGTTTGAGCAGTTATTTAATTTTTTTAGTTACGTTGTCTTCGAAGTAGGGAAGTGTAACTCTACGTACCATAGCTCGTTGCTTCTTCTCAGGGTAATGTTTGCGGTTGGCATGAGGTAGAAAGACGATACTGACCCTCCGTTTAGAGAAGCCGATGCCCTCGAACGCACTTCGTACAGGGTTATGTTTTCGCTAGAGTTGAAAATAGCCATTTTTAATTTTATTGACGTTAAATAGAGCAAAACTATGACAATGGAAAACAAATAGTGTGGGTGGGTGTATAGAATCTCTAGAACAATAAAAACTGAAATTCTAGAAATATTGATCTGTTAATGTGTAAGTTGGCAAGGTAGGAATGAACTTCAGTGTATCATTATCATCAGTAGACACCAATATATTTATGACGACCATTGAAGTTAAGCAACGTCGAGTCTGGTCAGTTTATAGTTTAGCTCAGAAGTTTTGGGTGCTGTGACTTTGTATGTGCGAGTGGTACAATGTATTGTTAATCGGAGAACGAAATAGAAATTCGTGTCCGTTATATTAACATTCGCGCATCAACCCTAGGGAAAAATGTAAAGCAAACTCTTCTTTATCCGAACTATGAATTAATTGGTAAGACATATCTCTAAATCATTATTATCTGCAAAAAAAAAAAAGAAAAGAATTTTAGAATCTAAAAATAATTTTTGGCTTTAAATAGCCATCAAAGAGCTGTTAAGCCGTAAAAATGAATCAGTCAATCAAATAATAGATAAGTAATTGGATTTCAGTCAACAATATTATTGATTGCTCGGTCAATTATTTCCCTTCCCCCACAGAAAGATATTACAATATCAATATATTATCTGGCTTTAAATAACCTACAAAGGGATGATAAGTCATAGAAAAAGAGTCTATCAATAAGATAATAGGTAAAAAAATTAAGTTTCAGCCGACAGTAATATTAGTTGTCCAGTTAACTATATACCGCCTCCCACAAAATATTCTTACAATTTAAAAATATTTGCTGGCTTTAAATAAACTGCAAAGAGTTGTTAAGCCGTTGAAAACAAATCAATCAATCTATTAAATAATAGCCAAGTAATCGAATGTCGTTAGAAACAATGGAAAGAGGGCTGAATTGATATGTAATATCTAATCTACAATATAACAGTGTTATTTACTTTTGTAGAAAAGCAAATTTTTAAGAGAAGACAGATGAAGATGTGGGAAAATTCGGTTGTGTTTGGCACAAGGCCAATTTGAAAAACATAAACGAGGCTCCTACATGATGGTGACCCCGACAGGATTCGAACACACAACCTTCTGATTTGACTGGTCAAGTGACGTGGTCAAGTAGTTGAATCTAGTCATATGACTAGATCCAACAGCATAACCCATTTTTTAGGTGTTAAGAAAAAATTGACCGGTGTCATAGATCAATTTGCTATTTCCTATCCGATCAGAATCCAGAATCTTACTTTTCACACTGACTTGTGAAACTTGCCTTGGTCTGGGTTTTTTCAAAATGTTTTCAGTCGTCTTATCCGATTTTGCGCGTGTGCAATTTTATTCTTTTTGTTTTAGTTCATTGTTGAATGACATAAGATTTATATCCTATACCATAATCTCGTATAGAACAGTTAATGCTAGGCAATCACATCATACTCGTCATAAACTAAGCAAAGTATTACAAAATAAGAAAATATCGTTAAAAACAGAGAAAAGAGTGATGAACTTCAATGTATTATCTCATCTCTTATATAGCAGAAAAGGATGGTCAATCTACTCATGCCTTTCATAAACTAAGCAAAGTAGCAAAGTATTCAGAGTTAGGAAAATGTCATAAATACAGAAAACACTGTGTAATCTGCTTAACTTGTAATGAAATGCTGAATAAGGTACGTAAACACAGAAAAAACTAAGAAAACTTTGAGTAAAAAAGAAAGGAAGATGGTCGCTTACCTTCAGTAGGGATAGGACATATTAAATAAGGAGAATGCCACGTCAGTTGCTCTGCATTGTGGGCGGTCTATTACGACTAAAAAGCGTAGCAAAATAGCGAGGAGAATCAACGTCATGTGACTTTGAGAAGCACCATTTCAAATGTCGCATTTCTTCGCCATCGAAGCAACAGATAAGAAATCGCTTTCTCGGACGCCAGTAAAAACGAGAGACAAAAGCGGAAAACAGAAGTGGGGTGGTGGTTGATAAACAAAGAGGTGAAATCAAACAAATAAGCCTTTTATAAGACATCGTATACTAGAAACAAGTTTATTTTAGGCGCCAAACTTTTCCCGCCAGAAAAGCTCCTGGCTATTTTCCAAGTTGAAGCCATTTCCTCTTGGCCCGGGGAACGTCTCATTTACCCAGTTTGTTCTCACGGCCCACCGACCGAAAGTATCGTAGACGGTGTCGGTTGTACTTGTGTACCACTTCCAAGAACGTCCGGCGTTCTTTTCATACGACTCCGGTCTCCATTTTGAGACACGAATCAGATGGATTGAATAACAATGCTGAATTAATTTCCTATAAATAACACAGAGAGATGAATAAAGAAGGTAAGGCTCTGGGGTAGAATTTTGAGCTTAAAAGAGACGATATACTGGAATTGATGTAGAGTTATTTGCCTTCATTCGATACGCATGCACTGTAACGAACACACATTTACTCAGTTTTATCTACCAAGAGAAAAATGCGAAAATCTTCAAATTTCTCAAAATATAATTATTCACTTTGTATAAACCAGTAGTGAAATATGCTTGTCATTTTGGCTAAATTTCATCGTTAATAGTAATGCAATTGATATCGGCTCAGACAAGAAATAGGAGAGCCGAGTTCGAATTCCATTAAATTCGTTGCATTCACTTACGCGCAAATACACTTGTGGAAAGTATTAATTCGTCTCTTCTCCCTTCAGCTATGGAATAAATAGCAGAACAGACTGGGTTCTATAACGTTGGTTAGCAACCAGTCTGGTGCAGAAACTAATGGCAATCTACTGCGGGAAAATATTTTGTCAAGTCATTCATATCCTGAAAGTAACATGACGGCCCAAGCGCAAGCTGACTGAACAGTAATGGATGTCCGCATCATATGAGTGTATGTCTGTCTGCACAGACGGGGGAGGGTAGGCAATCCCGCTTGCAGATACCTACTCAGGCACTTTTATGCTTGTTTATCACCCAAAGGGAAAATCTGTGGTTCATGCTGCTACTATAATGAGAAGAGGATAATATGGAGGATATAATAACAATTGACATCCAACAAATTCAAGTAACACAATTTACTTTTATATTTATATATGTGCTGAACTTATCTAAGCTTAGTAAAAATCAAGAATAATTTTTCATCAGAATTTCTTCAACAATATATTAATACTATTGAATGAGACAAAGCAAAATCAGTATTTTTGCTGTATTGTTTCTACTGATGTATTAGTTATTTTGTCGCAATCATACATCACAATACTCTCCTGAGAACTGACGTCACCTCCAGCAAGCTTCAGTGTGAATTGTATATTTTATTTTGTTCAAGAGGCTATGTTCTTTTCATTTCATGCAGATTGTTGTATCCGGTATCTCTACTACCCTGGAGTATCGGATGAAAGCAAGAATAAAGGGCTAAACATAAACTACACAGAAACTGAATGCATAACCATCAGCAAAAAGAGGAGCCTAAAACGCCAATCATAGGTCAGGGATACTGAAGTACAAAAATTCAAATACCAGGGAAGTGTTCTAACAGAATACGGATAGTGCGACACTGAAATCTGATGGCCTATTGGCATGGCCAAGGGCGCATTCTAAACACCGGCTAGAGTAATGAGAGACAGGAAAATTTTGTTGAAAACAAAGAAAAGAGTACTGAAATGTTATGGATTATCTGCCCTTCTATATGCCAGCGAATGCTGGACAATCTCATCAAAGATAAAGGTAAGACTGGAAGTAACAGAACTGTGGTTCTACAGAAGAATGATGAGGATAGCCTGGACCGATCATGTGAGCACAACGTTTTGGATATAATGTAAACAAAAAGAAAAATTATACTTAACATCATGAATAACAGTTTAGAATCAGGGAAAGATAGCTGAAAGTCTTTGGGAACTTAGAAAATTGAGGAAGAGTGGGTTGGCAAGCTTGACCTTCATGGGGGTTTCTGAGGGGAATAGACGTGCCACGTACCTGACGAGTTTGTGCGAATAGATAGATAGATGAATGGGTTCGATCCTCAGCAAAGAGAGAACAACAGATTAAACATACTCGGGATAGGAAGTTGCAGAAAGCCGTAATCGCTTATTTATTAAAGGGTTACTGAACATAAAAAAACCTCAGAAGAACTTTACACTATCTAAACTGTTCGGACTGTTTTCCTTAACTTTGTTGCCATATTCACAATGTTTCAATCGTTGTAGGCTCCGGCCTTCCTCAGGTGATTAAAATTTTGAACTGAACCCCTTATTTGGTTCACTAGGTAGATTGTTCTATTTTCACAAACATTGACTATTCTAGATTTCTCAGTATCAGTTATTTTCCTTTAACTCAACTCTTGAAGTTTTTGTTCATCTCTACTGTAGCCAGTTTTAAGTTTAAGAAATCAGCATATATCCTAAGCAACAAAACTTCCCAAAGGCGTCCAAGTATAGAAATTAATGCAATATGGAATTTAGTAATACGGAGGGCAAGAGAAAAACAGTGACCAACAACAAAATCGTAATACAAACTCTAGTAAAAATGGTTACTGGGACCATAGGTTTATAAATAAAATATCGGATAAAAGTGTTGGTTGAATACAGTGACTTGATTCAAAGAGTTGTGAGCAAAAGTACAACGTCGTGAATATGGCAACAAAGCTGATGACAACGGCTTGAAAAATGTAAAGTGTAAATAATAACAATACCTCATTTCAGAAATATAGACAGTCGGAGATGGTCGGAGAATACAACGATCAAAACTTCGTCAATATGGCAATAAAGATGCGGATAACAGTCCGAACAACGTAAATAGTAACAATACTTCTTGTCAAAAATATAAGCAAATAATCACTTCACCTGTGTAACTTTCAGAAAGACAATGATAATTTTTGTTTTTTTCAGGGATTTTCAGCAGAAAGACAAGACAGGAAAACAATGATATCGAACCCAATCTGTCTTGCTGCTCAGCTCATAGATGGAGGGAGATGAGAAGAGATGGTTTCTCTTCAGGGTATCTATGAGTAAGTGAATGAAACAAATTCAACTGGTATTCGAACTCGGCTCTCGATCTCTCATTCCGAGACAATATCCATTACACCACGACGCACATTGATCTGCCTTCAGCTTTTTATTTTGAACCAGAAATACCTTTTGTTAACACAAATACCTACATATTATTAGTATATCTTTACTAAATTCTGGATAAAGTATAGCAAGTGTTTATACCTTGGAAACATTAAGAAAGACCCTTGAATAGTAAGGCAAAGAAACCATATTTCTAAAGTAAATTTCTAGCAAAGAAAACTGAATTCTTGCCTATAATGGATTGACTACTATTTAAAGGAAACCGCGCTCTCTGTCTGTGCTTGTGTGCGTATGTCGTGAATATTTCATTATCTATTCGGTTCTAAAAGAAATGATCTTGTGCGTCCTACACTCAGTCACGGATTCTATTTTTATAGCTACCATAAATCACCGAAATATACCAGGCTACAAAAAATGGCGTTAGCAGAACTGTTTGTCTGCAAATGATATAGATAAAAGAGAGAGAGATGGATATTGCAAAACGCGGAGATTTTGGAATGGTTCCAGAAAAGGAAAGCTCTGTTGGAACTCGTGTCTCAAATCTCGTCAGACAGCCTTAGGTGCCGCTTCTTTGAAATTCTTAGCAGATAAGAATTTTTTTTTTTGTTTTGAATTTTTATTCCTTTCCACAATTGCTCAAATTATTTTAGATTGAGAGAGAGAGATAGAGAGATAGAGAGAGAGAGAGAAAGAAAGAGAGAAGGAAAAGAGGGAGAATTCGAATTTGAGTTTTGTTTAACGGCATATCAACCTCTGTGGATTATTTAATGCCGAAAATGTGGGGGTTTAATGTGTATTTTTTAATGTTCATTTATAGTAAGAAGGTTGATTTAGTCTGATTTTAATTAATTTAAAAAAAAAATTATTTTAGAAACATGAAGATGTCTTCTAGTTTTGAATTCAAATATGTTTTGTTGAGAATAATTTTTTTCTTAAAAAATGTGTTATGGTAATAAGTTTTTCTTCAAAAATGTATTGTTGGTAATATTTTTCCTTCAAAAATGTATATTTTTCTATAAAAGTTTATTTTTAATGTATATATTTCTATAGAAGTGTATTTTTACATTTTCATGGTGTTTTGACCCCAGTTTGCCCATAACTGGAATACTAAAAGGTGCTACCACTCCGGGTCAGGGTGGACCTGAGAACCAACAGCAATTAAGAGATAGTCACGTGCTCCTCACAACTTCCCAATCAGAGGACTTGCTGCAGATGCAATTTACTGACATAATCAGAACCAAAGAGAGATAGATAGATAGATAGATAGATAGAGAGAGAGAGAGAGAGAGAGAGAGAGAGAGAGAGAGAGAGAGAAGGAAAAGGGGGAGAATTCGAATTTGTGTTTTGTGTAACGGCATATCAACCTCTGTGGATTATTTAATGCCGAAAAGGTGGGGGTTTAATGTGTATTTTTTAAAGGTTGATTTAGTCAGATTTTAATTAATTTTTTGAAAATTTTTATTTTAGAAAACTGAAGATGTCTTCTAGTTTTGAATTCAAAAATGTTTTGTTGAGAATAACTTTTTTCTTCAAAAATGTGTTGTGGTAATAAGTTTTTCTTCAAAAATGTATTGTTGGTACTATTTTTCCTTTCGAGTGAAGTCGTTCTTGTTTATACGTCGTTTGTTAAAAGAAAATATATGAATAAGTAAAAATCGAGTTAAGTCATTTTATTCGACTTTACGTCTGTTCACCACAAATATTGAAGTCATAAAAAAATAGAAAAACGTTAAAAGCACATAAAATCATGTTGCTATATAATAAATAAGAAAAAAGCATATAAAATGATTTTAAAATACGTATGTAAAACTGAAAGTAAATATTAGTAAATCTATCATAACTTTATTTTCTACTATCGCAAAATAATTTTAAAACAGTATTTGCTATTTAATCTTATAAAATCATTTTATTTTATGTCTTAAAGCAAACCACATTCACAAAGAAAAAGTCCACGATGTACTGTAAAGATCGATAAATTGTAAACATGTACATTTATATACGTGCAGACATTCGTAAATTGAGATGACTTTTTTGTACTATATTAAAAACTAAAATTTATTTGTTTGTAAGCTTAAAATAGATTCTTATTTACCATGTATTATTAAAAATGCATTTATAAATAAAATACAGTACTAGGAAGGGTTATTTGTGAGTCAGCCTAGTGACAAGTAAATTTGATGACAAGTAAATTCAACTTAAGTTGTTTTTCGACTTAAATCACCTCTTCTGGAATAAATTACCGACGAAGATTGAAATATACATGCATTTTGTGATCTTTAACTTAATTCGGTTGTTTATTTTAAAATCTATTTTATCACTTAAATTTTATATTTTAGTCAAAATCTATATTTGATTCGTTGCTGTGTTTGTTTATTAACCAATTTATTTATTCATTTTTGCCAACTGGCCTGAATATTTGAGAAATTTTATAAAAGAAAAATATGTGCTATTAAATATTCATGCCTATAGGTGAAAATAAATGAATATAATGTTTAATAAATAGAATGTCAATTCAAATATGTATATCCACTAAAAATAACATTTAAATTAATAAAGTCAGTTGGATTAATGAATAAAATATCTATTACTTCTTTAGAAATTGCTTTTAAATTTGTGTAATTTAAAGAGCTTAAAATTGTTTTTGTTCTGTAAATTTAACTCAGAAAATACTTACATTGAAAAGAATCTTCGGTAACCTTTAACTCTTGTGCACACAAAAAAGGTGTAACAAAAGGATTGCTTTTTTTATTAACACTGCTATTATTTTAACTAACTTCTCTCCCTTGGCAATGTCTTTTGTTTTAAAAGGCGATGATTAGAAGTTTAATAAAACTTGAGCATATAATGAAAGTAAATTTATACATTTTTTGTTCTTGAGAAACACAGAAAAAATATTAAGCATCATACGACACACCCGTTTGAACACTGATCTCTATCTTCTTGATGCCTCGTTTGCTATCAAGACAAAAGCAATCATGACTTTTCACAGTTTCTTTTGCCTTTCTTTCTTTTTTATTTCTCCGAAACTCTGTTCGCAATCCATTTACTGAGGTTCATTAAATATGTTACGCGTTGTTTTTCTCTGTCTTTCTTGCCTTCTGTCCCGTGATTTTCAGTTTTTCCAAGCTTTTTATCGTTATACGTCCCAGAAACCTTAATTATCATTTCCTGATGTTAAGCATTTGTTTCATTTTAGTTTCCCCTTTCTCTAAAACTTCATCATTACTCACATGTTAAAGTCCACGGTATCCTGAGTAACTTTTTGTACAACCACATTTTTGGCTTAAAGTTTCCACTTTATATTTAAGAAGAGTGTCCACCTCAAACTGTCATAATAGAGGACAGATATCACACACCAGTTTAGTACACTTTTTCCTTGTTTCTAGCAAAGTTTTCCTGTTTCTTATTACTCCGCTTAGCTTTTGGAATACATCCTTGGCTGTACCAATATCCTTTCTGATTTCAGTGCCATTCTTTCTATTCCCATGTTAAAATACTTCCTAGATATCTAGTATTTTGTGCTTGTTTGATTTTGGTATTTTGGTACAATTTCTACTTTGGAATCATCCTTTTTATAACAAAATATGCATTCTGTTTTCTTGAAATTGATGGATAGTCCTTTCTTCTCGCTTTTCTTTACAACTTTCTAAAGGAGTTTTTGTATCTTTTTTTCGTTGTTTGCTATCAGCACTCTGTCATCTACAGGTTTAAAATATTAAACTATGTAGCTTAGAAATATTGTGATACCTGGGGATACGAAAGTTTTGCAGCACAAGCAATCGACCCTATGCTGTATTTCATTTACGATTTTTAATATTTAAAAAAAAATCACTTTTCGACGTTAGTCAAAACTCGCATTGTCGGAAGATAAAAGAACAAAGTGGGGTAAAAATTCACCCTAAGACGCCAAAGATAACAGAATTCACTCTTTGATAAAAGTAGCTACCTTTATTTGAGTTATGGTACCCTATCTACAGTGAAATAAACTCTTCTTCCTTCATAAATACTAACCTGCAAGACTTCCGGGGAGACGGTCGAGACTTATTTTTTTGACAGCACTTCCTAGGTGTGGTGGCTCATGTAACGGTGATGTTCAACATAGCAACCGACAGACGCTCTGTACCTCCCGGTGATCCTCCACTCTTCATTCTAAGAAGTTTTCTTTTATATACCTGGTTAATTTCCTACGTGCCGATTTAAAAAATTAAACAGGCACCAAGGCTCCCTTCAGTTGCTTAACCAATTCTAGTTCAATTAAGTAGGTGGCTTAATTATTTGTCTATACTTCTGTCTTGAAGCACGCATGGCTCAGTGGATAAACGCGTTAGTCAGATTTAGTGACTTGACCCAAAGAGTTATGAGTTCCATACCTGGCTACAGTAGTGGTGAAGAAAAAAAGGAGACTGAAGTTGCATGACTCATGGGACAAGAACAATAAACACCAGTTATTGAAATAAAAGGTTTGGTTCGAAATTATAATCACATGAAAAAGCTGAAGCGTTATGAATATGGCAATAAAGATGAGAAAAGCAGTCAGAATAATGTAAATGATAAAAAGAATGACCTCATTACTCAGAAATAAATTTAACCATAACCAGAACAGTTTCGTAAAAACGAAATATTGTTTTCAGAAACTAAGCAAAAAATTAATGTGTCTCATATATCGTTAAAAACAAAGAAAAAAATGCTGAACCGTTATGTAATATATCAAATAGTAATGTATGTTTTACAATTTCACACTGGGGCTAACGTTCTCGGATGACATGAAATGGAAAGATTATATTGAATACATTGCTAGGTCAGCTTTATTGAGCGGATTTTGTATTAGGTAATTGTTGTAGAGTGGCTGACACCTCTGCAGCACCCTCAATGAGAAAATGGCTCATTTCAATGGTCTATTAAAAAAAGAATAGTAGCATTCGAGGCATAATTCGAGTAATCTTTGGACTAATTACTTCGGCGACTATTGCAATTTAAACTCTCCCCTCTGTGTTGTAAGTTCTGTCTTCTCTATAATTGTAACTATTGTACTGCTCTGTCTATATTCGTTTATTCACCGGATATTGTACTGAATAATACCATAGCACACTTTCTCCGTGTATCGTATCAACCGCGGCGATACACCAGTCTCCTTTATTTTTTAATCCAAATGTTATCATCATCTTCATAATCATCATCATCATTTCCTCGATAACTTCAATCACCATGGGGGAGGTACCTAAAGACAGACAACCTCCTTCAGGACGATTTGTTAGTGGTGAATCTCGGGAGATCCGTCATCGTCATGTTCGTCTACTCTTTGTTGCTGTCTGACCAGCTTTTGCGTTGCCGTTCCCCCTTTGTGTCCGCCTTTATTAATGTTTTACATGGAGGCCTTGCAGAGGCAGTTATGACGCGTGACGTAGGCAAAGTATGAGATCTTCTGACTCGATATCCTTGATGATCCAGGAGACTTTTTGACCTTGTTTTGTACATAGTCATTGGTTTTTTGCTTGCATTAGGGCACGCGGAGGAGCTTGAGAAAGCATTAGTGCTCAAACGCTTGGATCCTTTTTTCTGTCTCAACCAGGAGTGTTCAAATCTCACACCCAGGAGGATTTATATGATCAGCGTAGAAAACATCTATGGCTGATTACAAGAATTTATATTCTTCCTTACTTTTCGTTCCATCTTTGTGATTGTTAAAAGGTTAGAATTCTTCGTTTGATTTACTTCTACAGAACTATTTTCTGTTAAAAACTATTATCTGCTAAAAAAATACATTTTTCCTTCATTATCAGTTCTTTAGAAATCACTTTATCTGACTTTCGCTTCTTCACCTTCTATAAAGTAATCGTTATTTTCTCAAAGGTGAAATAAAGACAACATTTTAAACTAATTCTATACATATGTCTACAGCTTACACCCCACAAAAAGTGTGAAATCTATCAGCAATAATGAAATGGCCGTCAGAAAAAAGTTAACAAATAAAATTACTTTATTCGAGAATTTCAGAAAATCATTCTATGTTCTAAATTTAAAACTAGTTTAATAATCCCACTCGTCGAGGTTGAATAGGTTTCAAATTTACCTATTGACAATATTATATGTTTATTTACTGAGATGATAAGTATACATAAATTCAGGTGTAGCCAGTCCGTTCAATCTTTCAAGTTACTATTCGATGCTTGCTGAATAGAATTTAATAGCAGTTTTCATACTCCTCGAGTCAACAAAGTCCTCTGTTGCCTCTCTCATTCGAATTGATTGAAAAGGTTTCGTCCGAATTATTCTATTGGGCTAGGATGAACAAAAGTACAGTGCTAATTTCGATCGGTTCAACATATAATCTACTACTTTCATTAAAACCTCGACAGCTAAAATATGCCATTCAGTCTGAAATGCAGGGAAGTCTCACAGAATAAGGAAACATTAATAGCAGGACATTAATAGCAATCATGGATCTCCACAATTTCCTGCTTTTTTGTAGCTCTTCGTAAATTGTGATTTTCGCTATATTTCATAATCAAACGATTTGCACAAGTTCGTTAAGTACTTTATGCGCTGATTCCGTTATCCTTCTTGCATGTCTTTTGAGAATCAAATCTTTCAAGCCCAGTTTCTTTGCTACGTGCTCTAGAAACTCCAACTCTTTCTTTCTGATGATAAATGTTGTGGATCTTCGTCACCAATTTGTTGTGGCGAAACTTAAGACAAAATGTGGCACAAGCTTTTTAATGCGGGTAATCTGGGCCAGATAGCTCGGGCAAAAACTTATTGTCTAATTTTCCCCAGACAAGACTATACCCTTTGACTGGGTTATTACTCTCCTCCCGAAGGCAGAGTATTCGACAATGCGCAAAGCAGAACACAAACTGCCAACTTAACTGCTTCCGGAAGTCACGCAAGTAACTATAGTAAGAGGAAAAGTTCATTCTTCGTAAGATTGCACTATGACAATAAATATTAGTGTGAATTTTGTCTCAATTTTCTCTAAAGCTCAGTCCATAATATTCTCGGCATCCTTCTGCAAAACTACATTTCTGTTACACGAAGTCTCCATTCAAACTGTGAAGAATACCCAGCATTCACTGCCATATAAAAGACTGATATAACAGAACAGTTAATTAATATTTCCTGTGTTTCTAACGCGATTTTCTTGTTTTATAATACCTTGCTAAGCATTTTCGATATCTCCTGCAACTTTGGATTTCACATCATTAGTCTTTTTTCAAAACATTTCGTACATATTTAAATTTCTTTAGTTGCTTAATTTTGTTATCTCTGATTTGGATTTTGAATACTAAAATTCTTTCGAAATTGTCATATATTCTGTTTTTTTTTATACTGACCTGCCATTCTAGCGAGTCTGTACAATCGATTAAGATCAATAAGGGCCAGCTATAACAAGCTCAGTACCCAGTTACCACGTATGCAGGGGCTGGGTAATATTTGACCAGTGGCCCCAGTGTAAATGCTCGGTTTCCCCACATTAAAAACCGACCTTGTGTAACAACACGCTTCAGCGAGTAAGAAGAGTGAATAGTAATATATTCTCTCTTTTTATTATTTATATTTAGTTATTTTATCGCCTTCATTATATTCTGTAATAGTTATTGTATTGATCTTTCTGTGTCTACTATTCATAATTGTAGAGATCAAAATGTTATCCTGGCAGGAATTCTAATGATTTCAGAATCACCTTACTATCAAGGTTCAGTAATTCAGGTGAGAAAATACATACTTCTAACACTACTTTCAGCTGATATATTTTTTGTTTGGTTTAATACAACGGAGAGAGAGAGAGAGAGAGAGAGAGAGAGAGAGAGAGAGAGAGAGAAATTGATATTAGTGGTATTATTAGTTGTGCTTTATTGTAATCCGCGATGTGAGTTTATGTAAAAACTATTTTTAATACTATCATATTATTCCGGGGACTAGAGAAATTGGCTGATGATTGGGAAAAAAGAGAAGAATATAATTTTCTTCTTTTTTCGTGTTCGAAACGAATTGTTTTGGGCCAGTAAATTTTGTAATATGGAAGTAGCCACAGCAAAATATCAGGATTTACTTGATGAGGTCAGGTAGGATTAAATGCGCAAAAGTATTCCTGGGAAAAGGATTTGGGAATCGAAAACCTGGGAATAATGTAATCAAAAGAAAAAAGACATTACGTCATGTAAGCTGTTGATATTTCATTCGTCGAGCCATGGCTCCCGGAAAATCGTGTGAGTGGAAAATAACCTTATTGATCAAAAGCTTTGAGTGGGCGAAGGATTGGGGATGGTTATAAAAATGTAGACTCATCAAGAAAAATCAGTTATTGAGAGAGTTTTTGAAATTGCAGTCGAAATGTAACAATTGTGGAAAGGGTTCCCAACTAGGGAGCCACGACCCAGAGGCTGGTTGCCTACCACAGAACTTATGGCTGAAGATGTAAGAAACATAGAAAAGCCTGCCGCCGATTAACCTAAACAGTTAATGTTGAATAATGCGCCTCTAATAAGAATCCCGAAAGGACGTTATTGTTTTAAAACTTTTTGGGAGAATTGTATTTCTTATTATTCCTGACGAAAAGTTCGCACTACTATGAAAGGAATTTTTATGATTTTGGAAGAGATTTTCAGGCGGCAAAGTCCAAACGCACCCCATCCACCGTCCGCCGTCTCGTTTCCTCTGGCTCGGTAAATTCCGTTAATCTCCGCCAAGAACCCGAAAGACTTTGTTGTTTTAAATGTTGCGTGGAGAATTGACAGCTCTGATTATAGAGATTCTTTTTAATCATATCACTCCGAGCAAGGCGGTAACGCCACTGATGTACAGGGGGCTACGTAAGACTAAAAAGATTAGAAAAAAGAAAGCCGGAAACTACATCCTAAACAGGGAACAAGGGATGAGCCTCTTCACCTGATCAATAGACGTGGATGAAGTGTGAACCGGGCGAATATGTGAAAAGAATTTAATGAAAATTTGAAGAACTCTGATTACTTTAATGAAACTTTGAAAGGACTTAATTTTAATTGAAAATTAAAAACTCTGATATTTTTAAACGAATCCTCTCCATTGTAGGCCTGAATTTCAACAATTGTGTATTCTGCTTTTTTTTATACTTCACTATTTTCTTATTTTATATAAAGACTTTCTTAATAACTCTCCAAGCGTCTTCGAAATTATTCATTTATTTATTTATTCTTTGAGCCGTGGTTATTTTATTTTAACCACAAGTGTACACATGTGTCCGGTCTGGATCTTTCTGAGATCAAATCACAGCTTGGGCAGTGAGTCTGTTGTTGTAATAGACGTCTTGAGGACCAGCTACTGTGACAAGATCATCACAACCGGCGGCCCGAGAGCGTCGACATAACTAGTACCGTTTCGACATCACGGCGGCAGGCTCTGTTCCCTAACCAGCGAACCAACAAACCAACTGGCCGGCAAACGTGTTACATACTTGTCTTAAACCAAAATGCTTATGCATCAATAGATTACATTCCACACACACACACACACACACACACACATACCTATATATATATATATATATATATATATATATATATATATATAGGTAAGTACACTCACACATATAAATATTTTTCTGGTATTAATAAAATAGTGCTCGAAGTAATATGGCAGAACTATAGAGTTGTGTATTAATAAATATACTGATTATCTTACATCTATAGCACATCACGTAGCTTCATGCACTATAAGGTGTTTATGAAGCGACCGTACCGAGATTTGAATTTTACATCGTTAAAAATTCAAATCAAGGAACGATCTATTGATAATAAGCACTTGATGATTGCATTGTGCATGAAACTCAGTGTCAGGATATAGACGTAGTATATTTTATATATATATATATATATATATATATATATGTGTGTGTGTGTGTGTGTGTGTGCGTGTGTGTGTGTGTGTATGTGTGTGTGTGTGTGTGTGTGTGTGTCTACTACTTGCTTTTAGTTACAACTGTCTACTTTGAGCGACTAGCCGATTCCTGTTGCAGACGCATGATCAGGCATATTTGTGTTTGTTCAATACCCAGAGTTAACATATTTGGTTTATAATGCATCAATGGTGACCGGTTTTTACTTATACTTTCGTAGAAAGAACGCACAATCTACCAAGATGAACTGATTTGGAGCAAAATCAGTACTCTCATACCCTCCATCAAGATGACTTTTGACATCCTTCGAACCCAAACATAGATGGCTCTCTAACAGTTTCATCTACTCACTTTGGATGAAAAGGCTTGGGGCAATTCGTGATATGGGTTAAAGTTATTTTTCAGTGGTATCACTGTCGATACCGTCGGGAAGATTCTTTTCTTAAAAATGAATAGTTGTGAGATTCGAAAATGGTTGTATATATATATATATATACTTTCGCAAATTAATTGAAACAAAACAAATAATATCTTCCTAGCATTTTTCACACTTTCCCTGGTCACATATACGTCGCCTTTTGGCGTTGTTTTCCTCTTCCTACCACAGTTTCATTTACTTTTTGAACTGATGGATCTAGCTTCTTTGCCTTGACGATATAACTGGCAGTTGAAAGTTTGACACCAATAATATCCGGCATCTCTCCGTAAGACTTGCTAATGGTTTCGTGCAGCGTTACAACATTCGTACACTTCCTTGGAGTAATGTCCATCGCAGACAATGACCGTCGGACAACCAATCGAGTGTTAAAATCGTGTCTGGTGGTGATAAAAACTAGATGCGATTACGGATGAAACAATATTTTTCAAGGCCAAAGAGATTTTATCAAACACACCAAAAATAGATTGATATTACTGCACATCATTGCAAATGATCTATTTTAGGAAAAATAGAAATCGATTACACCCTGACATAATTATCAACACAGCATGATGACTGTCAGTTGCACGATCATAATCAACCATATGTCTATGTGTTAGGCATCGTTTTAGACTTTAGTTTTCGGTTTAGGAACAATTTTTGTATTATTTATATTCATTATTATATTTAGTTTTTATAATATTTTATTAAATTATTTCATTATTTAATTCTACACTTTCAGTTTGGCTAATTCAGTGAAAAATCTTTCCTGGCAAAAGCCATTGGGAGCATAATAAAATCTTAACAGTGTCAAACAGACTTAGCTTGAGACTACTTTTCAAAAATTATTTATATCATGTTCATTTTTGAGGCAGTATAAAAGTAATTTCAATCAAATTAACACAAATTATTTACCATATTTCATTTTTTGTTTTGTTTTTCCCGAGACAAATTTGTTTCTTCGTTTTAGTGAAAGTTCCCGAAAGCATTTTAACTTTGTAAAAACTCAATTAAATTAAAGCAATTAAAATCAGTAAAACGTAAGAAAATTGTTCATGGGGGGATTATTTTTCACTCCGTTTTCCATGTAAATTTTCCAGTCAAGGCAGTAAAGCCACTAAGTCTAGGCGTGGAAGAATTAGAAACAGAAAAATTATTAAGGAGCTAGAACAAAAGAAGAGTAATCAGGAAGAGTAAATAGTGATGGACATTGAATTGAAATTTTTTGAAGGTTAAAGTTGGCTGGAAAGCACGGAGCTGGAAAAAAGTTCTACAAGAAGAAAGGAACATCTACTTAACTCAATGGTAAATTGATGGGATCCTATCACGTGTCTAGTACTGCGCTTGAATTAAAAATATCTGAATATCATCCTAGCAATTACCATGAAATTTTTATAGAAAAGAAGCAGGTAGACAACCTTACGTTGGTGAGAAAGGGACTAAAGAGGGGACACCAGATCAAGACCAATTATGTTGCTGGTTCTTTTTTATTATTTTACCACGAACTTCTAGATAAATAGCAGGAAGCAGATATGATCAATAACTCTATTCCAATGTTATTATTATCGTTGCTAAATTCATTCTTTACGTTAAAAATATCCGAGTAAAAGTTCTGAATTTATAAATGGTTAAAAATCAAACTTTAAGATTTTAACAGCAGAACAGGGTTCTCGACCTAAATGACGTTTCTTAATTTTTTTTTTTTAAATATAAAATTTGCTTGCTTTTTTTTGTCCCAAGAAATGTTTTTAAGCTTAATTAAATTAGAGCAATTTAGATCAGTAAAATGTAAGAAGATTGTTCACGGTGGAACGTCTTTTCACCCCTGAAATTGATTATTAAGTCCTTTTGCTGTCAAATATCCGTTTTCACATAATTTTTCCAGTCAAGGCAATAAAGCCACTTAGACAGAGGGGCTTACTGGGTGTTATAAAATTAGAAACAGAAACATTACTAAGAAGGGAGAACAAAAGGAGAGTAATCAAAAGAATAGTAGATAGCAATTGGCATTGTATTTCAAGTTTTGAATCATGGATCCGGAATAGAGTTTCACGAGAGCAAGAAAAGGAACTCTTAGCATAGAACTTAGAAATATACCTATCTACCTCTGTAAATTCATGAGATCACGTCACAAGTCTAGTCAGTTACTTAAGTACCATACGTGATATACGATTGGTCGATCATGTCTCTTTCAATCAATGACTGACTAGACAAGAAATTTTCCCTCAGTAGGCTGCCATTTCTTTCTGTGACAGACTGGTTGGCAACCATGGATATAGAACCCAATCTCTCCCACTATTAAATTCTTTTATCTAGATCGATCAAGTATGTGCTTTACGTGATACACTCTTGGGCGATCATATCTTTCGATCAATGACTGACTAGGCAAGAGATTTTTCTTTTAGGTTGCCATTTCTTTCTGTGAGAGACTGGTTGGCAACCATGGCTATAGAACCCAATCTGTCTTCGGTCCTTAACTAGAAGAAGAGAGGAATTAATACCTTTTCCAAAGATAGTTGTGCGTAAGTAAATAGAATAAATTTAGCTTGAATTTGAACTCGCTTCTCCGAATTTTCATTCCGAGCCGTTATCCATTACAACGGAAAAGTGGGGCATTAATCTTAGTAATTAAAATATTCATAGAAAAGGCACAGGTAGACAACCTTACGGCAGTGGGGAAGTGGCTGATGTCGAGACGCCATATAAGGACTGATGATGTTACTGATTCATTTTTTTATTTTACCAAGAACCTCTTGATAAATAGAAGCCAGATATGATCCTGAACTCTATTCTAATATTATTATCCTTGCTAAAGTCATTTTTTCATGCTAAAAATTCATTAGCAAAAATTCTAAGTTTCTACATGGTTTAAAAGCAAAATTTCAAATTTTAACTGCAGAGAAGCTTTCTAAACGTAAATCACTTTTTTGTAATTGTTTGAAATATGAAAGATTTTTTAGAAATTAAATGCAAAAATCTTTGAGACATGATCCGAACATGATGCTTGCGACTCAATAGCGACAAATATCTGCTTAGTTCTACTGTGTAAGATCACTCAGAAAATATCTCGTTACTAACATGTTACAAATGTTTATGCAGGTGTGTTTGAATGAGTACTAGAACAGGTCATTGTTTTAGTATTACCTTATCATAGATTTTCTTTGCGTAGTTAACTTTAGGAAAGACTAGTTTCCCGGTTAAATAGCTTATAAGCAATGCCCGACGCGAAGATATATATCACCTGGGTGTCAAAAGAAATGGAAATTGAAAGATGAAGGCAAAAACAAGAGAACATAATTCGGAAAGAGCATTCATCCGCCTATCCCTTTCTTGTATTACATGAATATTTGCAGAGAGATAACAGCTTTAAACAAAGATCACGTACAAATAAAATTAAGATAAAAAGAAAGAGAATTCGAGCCGGAAGTGGTTGACAGGGGCCGATAAGATAGCTTCGACTTCCTGCATTATTACTTTCTCAAGCAAGAAACATTCATCACTTTTTCCTAGGATTTTTATGGATGCACAAGCTTTCCCTGCATTATTTTCGTTCGAGTGTAAATTGATATAAAAATTGATCAATAAATCTGAAGTTGCAAAATGCTGCTGGCTTTGAGTAATCCATAATGCTCTCATTTTCCTGTTTCACCCAATTGATAGAAAAAGAAAGAAATTTTTTTTTAATTATTTAATCATTTCATCCAAAACAAAGCAGGACTTCCACTAGTGAGCAGAGGTTTCAGACAATCGGTTAAGTGCCATATAAGATACAGGCTTGGACGATCATGTGTCTTTCGAGACTTGACTAACTAGGCAGAAAACTTTACGTCATCATTTCTTTCTGCGGTAGACTCGTTGCCAGCCAAGGCTAAAAAAAAATAGAACGCACCTCGCCATGCTATTCAACCCATAACTGGAGGATGAATAGGTGAATTAATAAATCTCCCAACTGAAATTCATACTCGGCTCTGTAATCTCTCATTCCGAACCAGTATCCATTACGTCACAACGCACAGGGTGGGGGGGGGATTACAGCCAGAGAAAGAAGAAGAAAAAAGATAGGGGACAGTTATTTTTGGATAAAGAATAAAAGATGGATTGAATTCAAGGTGATAAAAATGACAACTGATGTTGCACTTAAATTTGTGGAAATTGTAGCTTTCTGGGAGGCAAGTAAACGCAAGGGAATTTAACATCCGGGAATTGCGAGAAAAGAAACTGTTGGAATTAAAGAGACGGTTACATTTAAGTATTTCAACTGTAAAAGGGTGCGACCTAGATACTACTTTAACAGCACGCTTAAATTCACGTAGACGGGGCACCAGAAAAAACTGCTCGTCGGAGCAGTTGTCATGAAAATATTTGAAGAAAGGACAGAGGGAAGCTACATCACATCTATAGAAGAGTGACTGAAGACAAGATTCCAAATCAAGATTGACTATATAGATCCTTCTTTGGATTTTGTCGAGAACATCGAGATGAATAGCAGAAACACCCGATCAGATATAGCAACAGTATTCAATCCACAGACGAATGACAGATTTATGTGTGAGCAAGATAAATTTTGGTGAGAAAAACATTCTGGCCCGGGAAAGTGACCTAACCTAAGTCTTTATATCATGTGTTTCAATAACCTCGTCAGATGCAGACTCTCATATAGATGCCATTGATGGCGTCCAATTCGTTCAGAATGTTTTAAAATGTCAGTGGCACACAACGCCTTTTTCAGAATAGTGATTGAAAATCGCTTCCGGCGAATGAACCTTGTAAGTCTTTTTAAAAAAAAGCCACCCTTTCATCAGATCTTATAAAATGGCGCTATGGAATCACAAATCTAAATCACAAAAATCTAGTTCTTCTTCAGAAATCATTTTGTTTACATTTAGATACAAAACTAAGCAGAATATTCTGGAGTCTGTGACAAGAAAGATTTCTCTTAAAGGCACTATTCAGTCTTGCTTGACCGGCAAAGGTTCCTAGTGGCTGAGTCGGTTAAAGCATTTCGTGTCTAACGACAGTTTCATCTACCCAAGAAGACGCAGGTTCGATTCCTGCTGGAGAATGTAGTTAAGATTTCTTGAACATTCAGGTCAGTAGAAATAAACTGTTAAATAAACAGGGCGTCCCCACAAATATATGTATCCATGTTTAATGTTATAAAAAATTTCGAATTAATAAAAAAAAACATCTATTACTTTTTAAACATATATATGTATATATAATAGACGGCTGGTCGCATTTCTGGATGCGCCTTTTCTGCAAGGACGACTATCTATTTTGTATCACACAGATCTGCTCAGACATAGTTTATTCAAAGTTCACCTGCAGTTTATGCTGCAACAATACTGAGTGGACCGTCGTCAAGGTTTACAGGGCAAAAGTGCACATGATCCAATGTCATGAACACCGGGTTGAATGACAACAGCTCGCTCAGAACAGACTTGCTTCAAAGATTTGTAATTTCGTGTCAGTATAGAAATCTCCTCAATTTCATTGAGATGGTTTGGGTCAATTTCTGACACATCGATCATGGTCGTAAAGTGAAACTTCTAACTACAACATGCATACATATTTAATTCATTTGTTTAAACATTACTCTTAATGGATACTCGTATTTGAATAGACACTCTGTATAATTAAAAAGCCTGAGTAGTGCTTTTGTACACATACTTTCCAAATTTATCGAAATATTCATATATATTCTGTTTTCGTATACTAATGTTAACAAAAAGAATTATTTCTGAAATTTTACGAGATCCGTTACAAAATGGATTAACATTTGAGTAAATTTCTTTAAACGTGATTCCTGCGATCATACCTAATGATGTTTTCTCATAAGAGATCCAGGTTCTAATCCTGCTGGTGGAGGAAAATTTTCCTTAGAAAGTCTCCCGATTATTCAGGCTCTAGGTGCAAATAAATATATTCTTCAATAAAACAGGAAAATGTGTGTATAATGGTATTATTTCGAGCTTTGTTTGACTATAAGTTCTTCGTGGTCGAGCGATTTCTGTCACGTCAGACCAATTGACGGGTTGTTTTAGTGATGCAAGTTCGAATCCTGTAAGAGGAGGCATAATTTCTCTGTTATTCAGGCCGGTGGATATAAATAGATATAATGTTTAATTATAACACACGCACACACACACACACACACATATATATATATATATATATATATATATATATATATATCATGTGGTAAATTCAAATTTTACATTTTGGGAAAAGCCATTTCAATAGTTTTTAGAACCCGCTTCATTCAAACCACAAGTGTACACAAATGTCCGGTCTGGATCTTGTACGGCTACTGGAATTTCACAACGCGATTTTCTGAGATCAAAGCACAATGTAGCCTATGATCCGTTGTTGTAATAGCCGTCTTGAGGACCAGCTTCTGCGACGAGATCATCACGACCAGCAACAGCGTCGACATAACTAGTAGTGTTTCGACATCATCGCAGCGGGATCCGTTCCCGAACCAGCGAGCGACCGAACCAACCAGCCAGCCAGGTGGCAGTGTCACACATTATAAATCGGTTTCTGCTATAGTCGCAAACCTACCAAATCTGCAGGAAGACCTAAGGCAGATCGCGGTGTGTTGTTATGGTTCTATTTCATGTTTTTTTCCTTTCGCCCCAACATCCCTAGCGTTACATAGACAAAGTTCTCTTTAGTGTGTGGGCTGTACTTTACAAGACAATTTTTGTATATCTCTTAAGCTGGGGTTTCCAGAGATTCTTTCAGTGTGTTTTTTTATCCATTTTTTATAATTCTAGATGCACCTACTATCACTGGCCCGATTCTTGTTTTCAATTTCCACATATTTTCTATTTCAATTTCCAGGTCTTTATATTTTGACAGTTTTTCGAATTCCTTGGTTGCTATGTTACAATCCGCTGGACAAGTCATATCAATTAATGAGCAAGTTTTTTCTTTTTGGTTTTTAACAATAATGTCCGGCCTATTTGCTTCTATTTCTCTGTATGTATATATGGTGTAATCCCATAGAATGGTGACATCTTCTATTTCTGTAACCGGTGCTGGATGATATTCATACCATTGTTTGTTTACATATTTTCCATAGTGTTTGCACATTGTCCAGTGTAAATATGACGATTTTTATATTCATTTGGGCCAAGTACAGAACATCCAGAGATTAGATGGTCTATTGTTTCTTGGTATTTATCACAGAACCTGCATTTTAGATTCCCTGAAAGTTTCTAGTGAAAATACTTTATTATTATTATTATTATGTCATTTTTCATCATATTTCGATTTCTGCTTTGGTCTCACTACCAACCAAGTCTGCGGGGAGACCTAAGGCAGGTAGTGGCGTGTTGTTATGGCTCCATTTCATGTTTTTCTATCTTCCCTATCATCTCCAGCATTACATAGATAAAGTTTTCCTTAGTGTGTGGGCTGTACTTAATAAGACAATTTTTTGTATATCTCTTAAGCTGGGGTTTCCAGGGATTCTTTCAATGTGTTGTTTTGTTCCATTTTTTATCATTCCATTATTATTATTATTATTATTATTATTATTATTTCTTTTGATTTCTTTTCTATACACATTTCTTTTCGGGTCTCAACGAGAAGTTAGAAATGGATATATAACATTTTCCACGGATCATTTTTGTAAAAAAAGCAAAATGTGATGTGTGAGCTGTACTTGTGAGTACAAATTTTGTATTTCTTTTTTTCGTGATGGAGTAACCCATCAAATATGGCATTAGTAGTCAATAAACAGATGAATGGTAGATTTATAAATGTGCCAGATGTTTTCTGGCGAGAAAAACCTTCTGAGCCAACGAAGACGACCAACTTTCCTACATGTAAATGCAGTTAATTAGATAATTTCTAGTTAGCAAGCAGTGTCCCGTTTCAGTTTTTAAACTTGCACTATTTAGCCGCTGTTGAATACGAGCTTTGTCTATATCTGTTAGATTAATACGGTCAGAATATTGGCCAAGACTAAGCTTATCTTTTCATCATTTCTGTACTTGTATTTGTTTTGTTTTCTTTATTAATTTTGGGGGCGCTGAAGTAGGCGCATTACCTTGATCTTTCATTTCTTCATCCACTTGAAATTCCATTATTATTATTATTACGAGTCTACACCCGCCATAAGAAAAGGATAACAAAATATTTGAGTTGATTATTTATATATATATATATATATATATATATATATATATATATATATATATATATATGTGTGTGTGTGTGTGTGTAACTTCTCTGTTTTAATAAAGTCAGTTGTATATATATATACATATATATATATATTATAATAAAGATGGTTATATATATATAAACACATATATATACACACAATCGTCTTTATTATAACAGACAATATATATAGCGATTTTCTAAGCGTAACTTAGATGTGGCACAAGGCCGAAAGTAAGGAACACCCAGTGAGGATCGAACTCACTACTCAATTGTAACGATTCTAGACAAGCTTGCTAATCATTACACCACATATATATATATATATATATATTTCACTACTCGACGAAATAATCTTTACAAAAAATTAAATAATAAGCCAATGATAAAGAGTAAACACGCTTCAAGGGCTTTCATATCTGCTAGCAAAGTTTATTAACTGGTAGTAAAGGTAATAAACTAACTGAGCCTCGCTATATTCTCTAATGAACTGATCGTATACTATCTCGCTATTTTCTCGCTAATGAACTAAGCCGACATTGCCTCTTTATTGTATCTCTCTCCATGAGCGTTACAGGAGGGATATATATATATATATATATATATATATATATATATATATACACGCATCGCTCATTCAGTGAAATGAATAAGATCACTCTAGCTATTGGGCGCGTATAATGATATGCCCTAAAACGTCTGCCTACTTCCACCGAACGCCCATAGCCCAGGGGTAGAGTCGCCAACTGACGCCATTTCGGTCGGGTTTCAATCCTGGGTAAAAAGCAATCGGAGTCTAACCGTACTGATGAGCTGTGATACAGCGAAACAGATCTGTCTGCGGATGACAATATATATATATATATATATATATATATATATATATATATATATATATATATGCACACACAAAATAGTCTTTATTATAGTAGGGAGGATTACTATTATAAGAGACTGCTCGGGTGTAATGAAAGCTTTAAAACTAATCCATGGTCCTAAAACGCAGACTCTTTGGACGTTGGCACGAAAGCCTAAAATGCAGTAGTTGTTTCCAGTTAAAGCGAAACCGTAGACTGAAAGAAAAATGAATGGATATAAGTCAAATTTTGATTTCCTGGTATCGACATCAAATAAGTTTTTTCGTCATAAACTGAATTTTGAAGGCTAAATAAGTCCTCTGAGTAAATAGTATCATGGCTGAGACTAAGAACTACAATTATACCTACTTAGAGCCAAGCCCGAAGCAAAAACCAAAATAAAAGGACTGAAAACAATAGACATACAGGCAGATAAACTGACAGGCACACAAACATCTTGCCTTTTTTATATATATATATATATATATTATCGATTTTCTGCACTATTGTAAGAACTGCAACCTTGAAACTTCTGAATATCGTTTCTTATGAGTTATTTCTTATTGTCTATGAGTACGAAATTTGATTAAAATCAGACCACTCCTTCAATAACCCGATTTTTTCGATTATCGATATTTATCGGGGGTACCTCGACACAAAACCTAGCTAAGAACACTCACAGACGCTTATAGTACAAGTGTGTAAATTCTTCAGAAAACCGGTTCAGCCGTTTCGAAGTCGGTAACGGACACACAGACACACACATACACAGACACACACAGACAAAGTTCCATTTATAAATAAGTTTAGATTTATTTTTGATTTGAGCTTTGCTTATGCCGGGTTATAACCAATCACCCAGGTTAAACGAAAAATTGTTTTGTTGTGTCTAGTTAATTCAAGAAAAAGACATATTACAAAAAAATTAAATAAATAAATAAAAAAAATAAATGTTCAATACTCTCTTCGGGATACGAAATCTGCTTGTTTGAAATAATTTTTATATTACCTGGTAAATTATGCACCTGAGATTTTGTCAATTTGTTATTCAGAACATTTTTTTGTCAGACCCAAAGCTTCAACAGTAACAATTTTATTTTTTATTCGCCATATGTTTTTATTTTCATCTTATTGTCAATGTATTTGCTTAGTTTTTCAAAAACTTTTGCATAGACATTTTCACATCTTGGTATGCTCGTATGAGTAAAACTTTTTCTTCTCTGTTTTTTATTTGTATTGTTCGATCCGTATTGATGGAAAAATCCCAGTGGATGGTAACTGCTTCCATCTCAACTACAGTTATTTAAAATCTTCTTTTTTATATATAAAATATAGAAATTTACAAACGATTATAAGTCTTGGTTGTTTTGTAATGAATAAATGACTGTACTGGTAACCAATGCTTCAAAATATTGATATTTTTATCAAATATAACCTGAAGAAGACTTACATACTTTCAAAATATTGTTGCAAGCAGTCAATCACTGTCTCTCTTTTTCCTTTTCTGAAATCGCATCAATTTCTTAAATGCTAATAATAATAATAATAATAATAATAATAATAATAATAATAATAATCATTGATGGTTACAAGCATCTGGATTAAAGTCTGAAGGCATATATTTTGAAAAGCTTTATTCTTGCAGCGCAAGTCCATAATCTTTTCACTAGAAACATTCAGACAAATACATAGTAATGTGGATTCAAAATGCAGGTTCTGTAACAAATACCAGAAAACAATAGACCGTCTAATCTCAGGATGTTCTGTACTTGACTCACATGAATATAAGAATCGTGCAAACACTTCGAAAAATATGTAAACAAACACTGGTATGAACATCACCAAGCGCTGGTTACAGAATCAGAAGATGCCATCATTCTATGAAATTACACCTTCTGTACGGGCAGAAAAATTTAAGCAAATAAGTCAGACATTATCGTCAAAAAACAAAACAAACAAAAAAAAAACCTTACCTACTAATTGTTATGGCTTGTCCAGCGGATTGTAACACAGCAATAAAGGAATTTGAAAGCAATTAAAATACAAAGAATCGAAATTGAAATAGACAAATTCTAGAAATTAAAAACAAGAGTAGTACCAATAATTGTAAGTACACTTGGAATCATAAAAAGTGGAACAAAATAACACATTGAAAAAGTTTCTGGAAACCGCAGCTTAAGTGATATCCCAAAAATTGTCTTGTTAAGTGCAGCTATAACACACTAAGTAGAACTTTGTCCATGTAATGCTAGGGATGTTATGGCAGCTAGAAACAAAATTAACTGTATCCATAACGACGCACCACGACACCACAAATTATGATAAAAATAATATAACGATAATAATAATAATAATAATAATAATAATAATAATAATAATAATAATAATAAGCGAGGCCAAAAGCAAATAGAAGAAAACTGTAACCAAATAATTCTATGTAACCAATTTCTTCTCCGAACCAAAACGGGTTATAAAAGTGATAAGCTTACAACTAGAGGCTAAAAACCTCGAGACTTCGGAGTTTATTCTTGCATACCAGAACTAGTGCTCGGTTTTACACAACTATTAATCTGTTATGTTGCATAACAGTAAGGTTGGATGATAAATAAATACTAGTCGTTTCTATTTGGGTTTTAAACATGTTTTCATCGTTTCATTCCAAACTGAGCTGCACGAACACTTTAAGATACAAAAGTTTACCAAGAGTTAAAGAAAACAAAAAAACCTTTATTGAAAACAGAGGGCAATAAAAAAACCAGGTTTCATCGAGAGAGAGAAATGACGATTGACATTGCATGTGATTGTATACATTTCAAAAGTCATAAAAGACAGTAAAACAAAACAAAACAAAACAAAAAAAACGGAAAAGAGTTTAGGAAGAGAGAATTGCAAGAGAAGAAATTCTTTAGATAGAACTTACGATTACATCAAGAAAATTAAATGGTGAATGCAAAAATATGTAAATATTTACTCCGATAATGACATAAAAATTTTGAAATCCTCTAGTCATTTTTACTTTTCTACAAGACGTGGAGCTTTTCCTTCTCCATGTTCATCATTTTAGGTATCATTAAAAATACGACCATTACTATCGATACCAAACCTTTTTTCAGGTTATGTTTTCTAAGTTTTATTCAATATTCATCCTAAATTTATTCATTTATTCAATAAGAAGTCTGCTATCTCATTCTCTTCGTAATAACACGGGATATTAATGGCTGCCATTGTCAAACATTAGCACGTATGAATCGTCTGCATTTTTACAAGTTGAATTTAATGGGAACATTATATTTCTAATCTTTGAAACAGTATTCAAAAGCGACTCTCATTTCAATGGAAAATGATGCACACACACACACACACACACACACATATACATATATATATTCATAGATTTTATTTTTTAATCCGTTATATTTTAACGCTTCGATAATTATTTTTAGCAGTTAACTGTATTTGAGTAGAAGCACGGCTTATTTTAAATCATATAGCTGTCGATCATATGCCTCCGTACAGGAAGTGAATTTTCATCAATTTTTAAAAAAATAACGCTTATTTACATCATTGTTAACTGCTTGATGAGACATTGTTTTTTTCAATGTCGAAACAAAATGTACACTTTTGTAGTAGATGTTAGTTCTAAAGTTATAAAAAATAGTTAGTTCTAAATTTATAAAAATAATCATTGCTCTATTTCTATATTGAGCACTGTTTTAAATTATTGATTTGAATGTTGTAAATATTTTCTTCGTTTCTTATTCATCTGAATATATATATATATATATATATATATATATATATCCCTTCTGTTAAGCTCATGGAGAGAAAGACAATAGCGAAGTAACGTCGGTTAGGTTCATTCACTTTACTACCAGTTATTAAACTTTACTACCAGTAATGAAAGTCCTTGCCGCGTGTTTGCTCTTTAACAGACCCGTATTATTATATTTCTTAATCATAGTTATGTCCGAGAGTAGTGAATAATCCTCTCTATTAGGTTAAAGGCATTGTGTTTTTCATTGTATATATATATATATATATATATATATATATATACAATGAAAAACACAATATATATTGTGTATATATATATATATATATATATATATATATATATATATATATGGGTAATAACCTGTGAGGAAAAAGTTAATACTCTTCTCAAATATTTTCCCGTCATTTATGACGGCAGGGGTACACTTGTACTATTAGAATTTGAGATGATTGGAACCATGTGTACAATCAAAGAAGGCTTAAGCAAGAATATTAACTAGATCGCTATCCATTACTTACACTAATTATATTGTTTGGGCTGTTCTGTTCCTCTTTGTTGCCATATTCTCTACGTTTCGGTCGTTGTACCCTGCGGACTTCTTCAGAAGATTAGAATTTTGACTGAACCCTTAATTTTGGGTTAGATTATTCTACTTCCACCATCAATTACTCTTTCAGATGTCTTATCATTAGTTATCTCCCTTTAATTCAACTTTAAGTTCTTTTTTGTCCCCATCTGCTGTAGCAATGTATACAACTATTTCAGTTTCAACTAACACTTTTACCCATTTGGCCATGTGCTCCTGAGCGAACAATGGTCGAAACGTGAAAGATGAGTCTGAATAGTGTAAATATTTACAATAGCTCATTAAAAAAATATAGACAAATATCTCTAGTTGGAGATGGTTATAAGAGATTAAAAGAGTTGCATTGTTAAGTAAACTATTCTTGCAAAGGTGCATTCACTCCTCAAAGACACGCGTGTAGGAACTTGCGCCAAAGCTTCGCCATTTTTTACATATGCGCCGTTCTTCTATATCTAATAAGTTTTTCTACTTTTTCTATATTCAATTTCATTTTTTTCCAACTGTTAATGTTTCGTTCTTTCTTTCTTTTTAATCAAAATGTCTTTCTTTCATCTCTTATGTTTTTATTCTTGTCTTTCTTTCGTTCGTTATTTCTTGTAAGCAATATTTTTCTTTGAATTTTATTTCTTTTCCTTCATTAATTATGTCTATTTTTCACCTTTATTTTTTTAAGTTCTTTTCACAACCACAATAACGCAGACGGGTCAGACAAAGTCAGAATAATACATGAAAAGGCACTGATAGTATCATGTTTTTCTTTTTTGTATTATGTCTATGGCGCGAAAAATATTTCGAACAAAAAGATATTTTATGTTGTGTCTTCACAGATTTTCTTTACCCTGAAAATGTTTTGGGTATTCAGATATATAACTATCAGTCTTCCAATATATATATATGTATATATATATATATATATATATATATATATATATAAAGGAAACATCTATCTATCTATCTATCCACACACATACCTACACACGCACAGACAAACACATATATAAGGGAAACTTATCTATCTATGAATCTATATATATATATATATATATATATATATATATATATATATATAAGGGAAAAATCTATCTATCTATCTATCTATCTATCTATCTATCTCTTTGTCTCTCTCTATCTCTCTCTCTATATATATATTTAAAGGAAAACTTATTTATGCACACACACAAATATATATTTTTATATGAGGGAAAACTTATCTCTCTCTATTTATATATCTATATCTATATCCACACACACACACACACACACACACACATATATATATATATATATATATATATATATTGATATATCTATTCATATATATATGTGTATGTGTGTATGTATAAGGGAAAACTTATCTCTCTATATATATCTATCCACACACACACACACACACACACACACACACACACACACACACACACACACATATATATATATATATATATATATATATATATATAGTGTAAATTATGATTCTGTAAAATCAGTGGAAAATGATCAATGAAACAAATCAGCGATGAAGGAACGACTTGAAGCAACCGACATGTCGTTTTACAGAAAGATGCTGAGGATACCATGGACCGAACATGTAAGCAACAACGAGGCTTTCGAGAGGATGCAAACGAAGAGGAAATCAAAACATCAGGAAAAGTCAATTGAAGTTTCTGGGATATAATGAGGAAGGTAAGATTGGAGAATCTGATACTTGCAGGGCGGTTAGAGTAAAAGAGAGTCAGAGGAAAGCAAGGCATGGCATACTTTTTGAGCTTGAGGAAATTGATCGCAGATCAGTGTTTGAGGGGTTAACAATAGAAAGGGTGGGAAGAGCTTCAGTGGATAGGGAGAAGTAGAAAGCCATGATTGCCTAGGTCCTGAAAGGACACGGCACATAGAAGAAGAAGTAAAGTTTAGAAGTTATTCACCAAGATTTCTTTAAGTTTTTGTTTATTTCGTCTAATCACTTTGCTAATATGAATATGTTGTCGATAATATAATCATTCTTTTATCGATTCTACTAATCAGAAACTAATTCTCCTACTAATCAGAAAAGCTAATTTCAATCAATTAAAAAACGGTTTAAAATACTGCAAATTAATTTGCATATTAGAAATCTTAAATTTAATCTCTTAGTTTTCAGTTAGAATTAATATAAAAAATTGTAGAAAGCTGTTGGCTCTGTTGAAGGTGCATATATATATATATATATATATATATATATCACATAGCACACTTGGTATACGATCCAGGTAAATTCCGATAGAGACGAACTCAAGAGAACTCAATGTTAAATTCATTTATTTTATTTAACAGAGTAATATAATTTATAAAAGATTTTAGATTATTACAATGGGTAATACATATTTCACTGCGTTATGATGTTATTACCATGACTCGTCAAACCCAAATAGTACAACAGAAAATTCTTTTTTTTATTTTATTTTACATAGAAGCTCACATGTCCATATTAGAATAGACATTTGTAACGTTTATTTACGAAAATTCCTCGCTCATTCGAAAAGAACCTCAAGAAAAGAGGAAAGCAAAGATAAAGAAAAGATAGACGATTGATTAATGTAAAGAAGAGAAAAACAGAACAAAGAAAAAATAAAAAAGAGAAAAAAGAAAAATAGGGAGACAAAAACTGAATGGAAGGCAAGAAGAGAAAAAAAAAGGACAAAGAGATACAATAAAAGGAAATACAGTATCAAGAGAAATAAATGTTGACACCATTTATTATAACAGCGTCTCAAACCTCCTAACTGCTCTCTTAAAAAAACATGGAAAGATTTAACTATGAAATTTAATTTCAAATATACTGGGATATATTTACGGTACAAAAAAATTGTACATCATAATTTTAATACAATTTGAAAAAATAACTACTCTTACTATTATTTTAAAAATTAATGCTAATTTAAAAAAATATTGTTAAAATAATTAAAAATACTAAATTTAAAAAATATAAATATAGAAATAAGAAAAATTAGATAAACGTAACAGAAGAGGGAAATACACAAAAAGAAGGAAAGAAAAAGGGAGAAAACACGATAGATCGGATTTAAAAAAAACAAAAAACGCTTGATCGAAACCGTCGTATCCATATTCACTCATATTCATTCTTAGAAACACAACAATGGCTTTACACTTAAATTAAAATATACCGACCATAGGGAATATTTATTGTGAAAACATAAATCATACATCCTAACATAAATTACATTATAATCACTAGTAGTAATTTATTCTAACTATAGTTAAAATAATAACTCCCAATAAGAAAATATAATTTATTAAAATACAATCTTAAAAAATATCTAAAATACTAGCAATACTAATAATAGATAATAATAATAATAATAATAATAATAATAATAATAATAATAATAATAAATAAAACAATAAAGAGATAACAAATATATGTATACATACATATATACATACACACACACATATATATATGTATTCATATACATATGTATTTATATGTATGCATCTAACAAAATTTCTCTAAAATGCAACGATAATAATAATAATAATAATAATAATAATAATAATAATAATAATAATAATATTCATTCTATCACAAAAGAAAACAAAAGAAATTACAAAAATACCTATAAATATGATAATTATAAAAAATAAAAATATAAAAATATAAAATACTTATGCTGTAAATTAAAAAATTAATTTAAATTTAGCTGTAATATGATATTAACATACATGTAAAAATTTAACAATGAAATTTAATTTAAAATATAATGGGATATATTTACAGTATAAAATTAAATTGTACAACATAATTTCAATCCAATTTGATAAAATAACTACTCTTACTAGTATCCCAGAAATTCCTATTAATTTTTTAAAAATTCAGTTCAAGTAATTAAATCACTAAAAAATAAAACTGAAACGTTAGAAAGATAAACCTAAAATGAGGGAGGGAGAAAAATGAAAAGAAAGAGATAAAAAAATTAGAACATTATAGAAAAGAATTTAAATTAATTTAAAATAAACTTCCCGACACCAGTAATCATCTAACAGAAAGCGCTCAATACAAAAGTAGAGCAAACTAAATAGCACCTAATGAGTCCAGACATACCAACCTAGTTTTCTCCTAAACGGATAGTCAGGGAAAGCTAGCATTATTTATTTTTAAAAAATGCAATTGTGGCGTATGGCCGATTTGTGGGGGTGGTGGCAAAACTCAGGTTAGTCTTCAGTACCTATCTTATACCTAGCTAATCCGACTCGCGACCCAGTCATACCTTACAATTTTCTCATCCACCACAAGAACTTGTCTATCAGCATTCAAACCATCATATACCAAAATACCGTAAGCTTACCAGGGACCTAAAAAAACACAAATGAGCATAAAAATTTTATTATAAATAATAAATACAAAAATACATCATGAAATGATATGTGGGGAGGGGCATGACATAAATCCCCAAAACAACAAGTTTTTAAACTATAAAGATACAAACAGAAATCATGATGTTAGTTGGACCCAACCAACCCACAAAACAAAGAGGCCGCTGCATTTTGCCCATAAAACAAAATCAAGAGGCATTCTTTCTACAGGGGGTGGAGAGGAGAAAATAAAATGGATGGGGAGAATATAATCCTGACCCAGACGAGATAAAACGGGGGAAAAAACTGGGAAAAATGGGAATCTCGACCTGGATCATAACAAAAGACAAAGCCAGAAACAGGCCAGGAATCACATTCATTCGCATTAACTAGGTACACAAAAAGGAAGTACTTTAACTAGGGGAAGGTTCCAACGGAATCCACCTCGATGTGACTAGCAAATCTAAAAGAGATAATCAATGCTAGTCCCGTTCACGCGAACCAGGCTCGCCAAATTTAACCACCTTTTGCTAAAGCCTGTCGTTTCCAATCAGTTCTAATCTTTATTTTAAGCTGATATTCAAAATATCAGAGCAGATCCTGCTGTGAAAGTCGGCCACCCCACAAAACTTCCTCTAGTCGCATCGTCCATATCACCATTCAAGCCGTAGCTAGCATCAATAGAATCACCATTCGCTTAATTTCCGAAAACGGGGGTGACACATTGTCACAGGCGTATGCACGATTAATGAGCAGGAGCTCACACGGCGGAGCGCAATACGGGCAGTCAGCTCGCCGACACGGTTCCATAGAGGGCGAACCTGAGGACAGTGGTAGAAGGCGTGCGCAGACGTCTCCTTTAAACCAAGATCACAGAGTTCACAATCTGGCAAATCCGCCAGGCCACATATGAAGGCCACGTCATTGAAAGACACCCGATTCCGGGCCAATCACCAAGTAAGCGAAAACTCAGAGTTGTTGAGATAATCGGCACCTGGCGCCAAAAAGCAATACTCATCGTCCGACATGCCGAGCACCTCGCATAATGGATCCTTCGAGACATCCGCCACTAATCCCTGATAGAAGACTTTTCTGGACCGAGGAATGGCCCTCCAGGCCGCCAGACATTCGAGAAGAAAATTCGATCTCTGCCGAGGCTTACGGCACCGCTTCGAGAGGGAGGTAGTGACAGTAATGCTAGGTAACATATCTCTCACTATCCCCGCCAGCAAGGAGTCTTCCATTAACGCACGCCTGAGAAAGACCACCCTTGAAGCGAGCCGGTGGCTTCTCAAGTGCGGCATTCCCAGACCGTCATGACACGGACGTTGTTAACTGACATGTTTGTTGAAGTGATGTTTGCGTCCTCTCCACAAAAGGGAGAATAGCAAATGTTCGATCGCTTTCTCACGCCGTTCACTAAGTGGAAGTACAGACAGCCAGTAAAGGATAATGGGAAAGACGTATGTAACACACGCCTCAGCCAAAACCTTTGAGGACAAATTTCTTCAACACCAAATCTCGACCGACGCGCTGACTTTTTCCTGCAGTTCAGACCAATTTTTCTCCACCTGGAGATCGGGCCCAAACCACACTCCAAGAATGCGAACAGGGCGTTCCGTCCAGTTACCTAACCGCAGGCCGGAAGACATGCTGCGGTTAATCTTGGCTCCTGTGACCTGTTCGCACCGTTCAAGCGCTTTCTGTACCACCTCAATGTCATCCCAGGACGACACGAAAGCGGGTACATCATCGGCGTACGCGGAAACCCTGGCTCGAGCTCCACCAGGGACAGCAATTCCACGTAAGGCACGTCCTGTACCTTAGCCGTCCTGTCGCTTAAGCGGGTTCTAACCCCAAAGTATAAAGTTAGAACGACAGTGGACCACCCTGTCGGACCGACCTAGACAACGCAAAAGCGCTCGACAGCTTCCCGTTCACCTGTACCACAGTCGTGGGGGATTGATACAGGAGACTAATCCAGCGGTAGAAGTCGGGTGCGAATCCGGCGGCCTGCAGGACAGCCACCAGGTAACCATGGTCAAACCTATCAAATGCCTTGGACTGATCTAAATTAATCAGCGCGGCTTCATCGTCGTCTTTTACACCCTCTAGGATCGCTCGGATCAAATGCAGGTTGCTCTGAGTTGTTCGTTCCCTCACAGTACAAGTCTGTTCAAGTCCTTACAGAGACTTGTCTACTAGCTACAAACGATTCCTCAGGATCTTTGCCAAAATCTTTAACTTTGTGCTTAGCAGAGTTATGGGCCTGTAACCATCTAGTTCCCTCCCAATATTTTTGTTTTTTCTCAACTGCGTGACCACACCCCTGGTGAATCGGTTGGGGATGGACCTCTGCTGAACCAGTTGTTGAACACGACAGTCAAGATCGGGACAAAGATGT
The DNA here is from genome assembly GCA_037127315.1 of Ascarosepion bandense. Classification (NCBI taxonomy): domain Eukaryota; kingdom Metazoa; phylum Mollusca; class Cephalopoda; order Sepiida; family Sepiidae; genus Ascarosepion; species Ascarosepion bandense. The sequence continues at coordinate 422,161 of JBBBDQ010001327.1, forward strand.
GCGACAGCCTCAAGTACAATTTATAGGGCAAACCATCCAAGCCTGGCGACTTGCCACCGCCGACCTTCTTCAAAGCCGCGTAGACTTCGTCGTCCGTAATTTCTCCTTCGCAGCTAGCTGCATCAGCCGGCAAAAACCGGGGTAAGACAGGCAAATACCTGCGAAACTCTTCATCACGGAGACCAGGCTCCTTGGTAAATCGGTTCCCGAAATGCCGCCGAAACGCCTTGCACATGTCATTGGTCGACCAAAGAGTATGTCTCTCCGGGTTGCGCACCTCTCGAATGTACCAATCGCCGCCTCGACGAATCACTTTCTTGCGCAGTTCTGAGCCCATGTTCCCGGGCCTCCTTAGCTAAGGCTATCTCTAGGGGTTCCCCACCAGCCTCCGTCCGGACAAAATTAGCTTTAAGCGTCTTCACCTTGTTAGCCTTATCTAGTTTGAGCCGTTGGCTATATTCAGTGGTGAAAGACCTAATCCTATTCTTAAGATTCTTCCACCAATTATTCCCAATGACTCCCTCAGTTAACGTCCGCTGCACTACATTAATAGCTGACGCCAAAAGTCCCGCCTGTCCAGTAAGGACTGATTGAACTTCCAGTCACCAGCCATTCTAGGCCTAAAGTCTAACTCTCCACGGGCACAAACAAGTTTGTGATCCGTGTAGCTTAACCAATGGAACGTAGGACAATCTAGGAAATCTATGTCGGCTTCTCTCACTAACATTCTATCCAGGTAACTAGATACCCGGGAAGAAGGCCAACTGTGAATCCACGTCCACATATTCCCACCCGGATGATCGACCTGGCTTCTATCGACGAGACTGAATTCGTCAATGAGATCAACCAGGCTACGATCACCACACCACTCGCTAGCACCTCTCCCTCTATCCCACTTGGGGTTCAGGATAGCATTCCAGTCCCCCACTAGTACTAGTGGTGAAGAATCAACCAGGAAGGGCCCCAACAGCCGAAAAAACGAGACCCGCTTCTCCCGATTATTAGGCGCATAAACCGCAATCAGATGAAATGAGTGGGTTTTCACTGCAATATCGGTCACAATCAACCGGCCCTCGGTACCGACATGACCAAGGTCCACCTTCGCGTCCAGGGTACGCTTGACTAGCAAAAAAACTCCTCTGGCTAATCGGTTCCCATATGCTGAATAGATGACAATGTCGTTAGACAGCACACAGGCATCGACGTCGCAAAAAGGTGAGTCTCTTTTAGCTGCGTCAGTATTATCCCAGACCTTTAGGTAACCACCCATGTTGCAAATGAGGGTGATAACCCCTGGAACCTGGGGAAAGTTGTTGGGATCATCTGTGGATTTCCTATCCACGGATGTAAATTTCAGTAGAGGCTTGAGCAAGCTCCTCCTCTGAGCAATCCAGTCCTTACTCACCTCCTTTTTGCCTATTCTGCAAAGTTCCTCCCATTTTGGGATGGAATTCTTTTTCTTGGACTGGGTAGGAGTAGTAGTGGGGGATTTGATCGAGGTAAGGAGTGTCAGATGTAAGACCGGGGTCAAAGGAGTTAAAGGAGTCAAATGGGTTAGAGGATTTTTTTTTGGGGGGGGGGAGCGGATGCAGGTAGGCTCCTTGCCTTATCAGCGTATAAAGTTTTGGGTCTCTCCGGAGACCTCGGTACGGATGCAGATCTCTCCAGAATCACGCTGACATCCAACCGACTCCTCAGCACATTTTTTTTCTCTTTCTTCCTCGACTTCTTCGTTTCCCCTCTTCAAAGAGGAGGACCGGGATGCTGACCCATTAACCTCCATCTCTTCTCTCTTCTGGTTACTGTTGTAGCTGCTGTTTTTCAGCAGGCTTCTTCAGGGATTTCTTCCTCTGTGGAACGTCCTGCTTGGGAGGCGACTTGGGAGGCGGAGGTGACTTTTTGGTGGTGGAGGTGTCTTGGTTTTTTTCTTACCAGCCGTCTGCCACTCATTGTCTTTCATTGTTGGCGCTGCTGCTTCTTTATCTGCTTCTTTGGTTGCTACTGGTTGCTGTGTCGGCTGGGACTTCGAAGTCGGGATTTTGGTTAGACGCGCCTTAGCTCGATAGACTGCAGAGTTTCAGGCACTGACAGAAGTTCCTTTCCAGAAATATAGTCAGTATATTTCTCCTGTATGTTCTGGTAATATTCTTCTCTCTTTCTCACTTTCCCGCCTTTCCACCCAGATGTAGAAGGGACGGGAGATTCTGGCCTTCTTGAGACCATCGAATGGGCATTTGACGGAAGCGGTGATTCCTGCTTCTCGGTAGTAAGAATCTGCCACTCGCCTTCTTTTCCTTCACTCCATACGGAAGTGGAGGGAATCGGTGACTGAGGCCTTATCGAAGCCTCTTTGATGCTGCCCTCTTGCCGAGGGAGGCTCTCTGTTTGTGGTATGTCTACCGGGAGAAATACCAACCGCAACGACCCAACGAACAAACTCAACGAACACCAATCGAACTTTTTCCCTGCAAAACGTGCCCCACACTCGACTTGCACGCAACAAACGGACAACGAGACTTTCCACAAACAGTGCACGACACCACGATTCCAACTGCACTGTCAGGGAAAGCTGGCTAAAGAGGAAAAGAAAAAACGACATATAAATAGGTAATGAAGACAACCAACGTGACTAAGAAATGAAAGATACTAAATAACACAACGTGACTAAGAAATCAAAGATACTACATAACATAATTTTAATTTTTAATTTTCAGTGGGAGGTCTAGAAGACAAAGACGAAAACAAAAAGGTAATATACCACGATAGATAGGCCTAATCTAATAGCCATGTCTTCCTATGCCTACATTTATTCAGGATTTCAGTCTTAGAATTCCATAAGTTAGTCGAATGCTTATACAAGGCTATAGCTAGTTTCTCTTCAGTAAACAGCCTACAAAACTACTGGCCAGCTTTGTATTTAGGACGTCTCTTCAGTATCTCTCATTTCAAGATCGGGTCCTTATTTATTTCCTGCTTAAAAAGATACAACCCAAAATGCCAAATACAGGTGGGGGATAACAGAATCAAACAAGTCCAAGAATTTAAGTACCTAGGAAGTGTTCTAACAGGAGATGGAAAGTGCGACACGGAGATCCGAAGGCGAATTGGCATGGCAAAGGACGCGTTCCAGAAGATGAGCAAAATACTAACACACAGGAAGATCTCAATAGAAACGAAGAAAAGAGTGCTAGACTGATACGTGATGTCAGTTCTTCAGTATGGCTGTGAATGCTGGACAATATCATCGAAAATGAGGAAAAAACTGGAAGCGGCCGAAATGTGGTTCTACACAAGGATGCTACGGATATCGTGGACTGAGCATACAAGCAACGACGAAGTGTTAGAAAGAATGGCAACAAAAAGGAAATTGATGCTGAGCATCAGGAAGAGACAACTGAAGTTCCTGGGACATGCAATGAGGAAGGAGAGCCTGGAGAACCTGATACTGACTGGTCAGATAGAAGGAAGGAGAGACAGAGGAAGGCAGCGGATAACATATCTGCAGAGTCTGATCAGGTGGATGACGGAACGGGGGTTGCCAGGAGCAACAGGAGCAAACATACTAAGAGCCACAAGGGATAGGGAGACGTGGAGATCCATGATCGCCTACGTCCTGAAGGGACAGGGCACATAGAAGAAGAAGAATAGTCCATACGTAAGTGAATAATGTAGTACTATGCTTAGCTTTTTCGTTATTGAAACTACTTGTGTGATTATCATATCTTTTTTTAAACTTATTCTTTGTAACACCTATATATATTTTAGGGTTATTATCCTCCGTATTTTTATAGATTTCAACTTGATAGACCACGCATTTCTGCTGGCATCTACCCCGTAAGGGACAACTATTTTTATTCCTACAGTTACAACACCATGTGTGAATGCGTGGAATGTCGCTAAACTTTTCCTTATTAAGCCCACTAATTAACTTCTCTAAATTAGGCATGCAACAATAACTAAGATTTTTATCAAATATTTTATGTAACTTAGTATTTTTGCTAAAATTTTGTTCCACTATATTTAAATCGTTTTACCGATTTTAGTTTTGACCGCTAAGTAAAACGGGGGATTGAACCATGAAATATTTCTACCTCTATTTTTACGTTTATTTTTCACTTCTGTAGTATTCATAGTGTCCATATATTCTAATTTCTCTTTGTGTCCACTCTTAATTAGGGCATCTTGGTAGACTTTTGTATTATGCTTTTACTAGATAAATTATTAGACAGTCTATGACAGATACCTTTTGCAATACATCGTACAATGTGTGCTGGGTGGTTGGATTTTGTTTTTACATATTAGTGGTCTTGATTTTATTTTGTGTATGGGGATGTAGTAAGCGGGAGATCTAAATAACTAACAAATTTTAAGTTAATTTCAACTTTCAAATTAAATCTAAAGTTCTTAAAAAACCAATACAATTTTTTCCGTATAGTATCACACTTTTGAGGGTTATCGTTGTCGACTATAATTAATCCATCATCACGGTATAAACCGTGGTTATTAAAGTCTATGCGTTCATTAAGCCTATAAAGCAATAAGCACACTATTAGTTCTGAAACTTCAGCTCCGTCATACGCTCCCATAGGGTTATCAAAGCTATTTACGTCATTTTTTTATCCATTATATATTATTATGGTACAGTAACGTTTTCCGTCAATGTCTTATAATGTCTATTTCATAATCTGAAATGTCACTATATTCCTTGGCAAAACTAATAGCCTCGTTAAAGGTTTTCTCATAGATGAACGGGTAATACCCCTTAATGTCATATTCTCATTTTTATCATTTCAAACCATTCAATACAATCATTAGTAGATTGCCACTGGTTTATATTAGTAAAAGTTCTTAAAGATTTGCATGCCTTCTGCAAAATAACCTTGCTAATCCAACCTAACTCGGTTTTTGTAGGATTTAGTAGCCTATATTCTTGGTTGTTAGGGAAATAGCTTTTAGGGTCTTTTATGGTTATAAAACAAGGTTTCAAATTCAATTTTTTGACCCGATTGTGTAATTCGAATTTACTGACTAGAATGCTAGCTTCTTTATTAATTTTGGTCTCCATGTCAGTAGGGGCCCTTTTGTAATGTTTAATCGCCTCCTTATGTCATGCTTTTTTTTATACATATTAGGACTCATTTTATATAAATAATGGGGTTTATCGGTTTTAACGTAGATTTGTTTACTCCTCTTTATCTCATTAATATCTGCATTATTTGCTGAACGCTATTATTCCTTATTTTTCTATATTTTAGTTGTTTAATTATGCCGATTAATTCTGTTTCAAATTTATTGAGTTCCTTAATGTGTGGGTGGGCATAAATTTTGAATCCATACTTATCGTTATTTTTGCTGTTATTTAAAGTATTTAGGTAGAAGTACGCTTTCCATCTCATATTTGCAATACCCGTCTCTGTTTTCATTAATAAATATAATTCTTATGTGTGACGGTCAGGTATGGGTATATTCTTAAGTGAATACCCTATATATATATATATGCGTTCCATGTTATTTGATTTAAACAGTGCTCGATAGAGTAACCTACAGCTATTATAAACGAGATTATAATTATACTAGTCTCGAAAACCTTCCTCGAACGAAGGAAAAAATGGTTGTAAGAAAAGAAAGAGCTTAGGGCATGAAAGTCAGTCAAAAGTGTTCGGACTGAAATCAGCACGAAGCCTAAAGAAAAAACCCACCAAGAGTAATCATCTAACAGAAAGCGCAGGGTTTGTATTGAAGCAGTCGTCTTAGGATGACTGCTCTATAACACTGTCAGCTCTCTGCCTCCGAGCAGAGAGCACAAACCCAGTCGTGGTTCCGCCGAAGGGTAGAACCACGACTCGGTAAAAATAGACAGACATATTTTTGGCCCGGCTATATGGCCGGGAATACCCACATTAAAACGACCATGTGTCACATCCGGCCTTGCGTGGGAGGGCTAGTAAATACAACAGAAAGCGCTCAATACAAAGGTAGAGCAAACGAAATAGCACCTAATGAGCCAAACGGACCTACCGAGGTTTCTCCTAAACGGAAATGATAACGATTCACTCAGATACGAGAATCCACTAAAAAAAATTACATATATACATTTATTCCATATATAAGTACAAATTTAACATGTGGGGAATAGCTACTTTAACAAGTTATTAGAAGCCGCACTGTTCAACCCCGATCGGACGTAAAATGAAAAAAATTAGTTTACTGTAAATAAAGGTTACTAAATAAAAGGAAGGAGTAAGAATTGTCTGTTAGAAAAAGGCCAAGAAGAGGAGAAAGGAAGAATAGCAGCACACATTTTAGGAGTGGGGTGGGGAGGCAGCTTTTCCGAGGATTAAACTTAAGGGTATCACCTGTCTAATTTTAAATTCTAACCGGTATCAAAACATTTAGGCTAAATATATAACGATGAAGTTGGAAGGAAAGCAATTGTTAAAGCTTTTTAAGGGAGTTTAAATCTACTCCTATGACGACACTTGCTATTCAACTCGTTAAGTGGATTAAGAAGTTAATTTTGATTATGGTATTTTAATATTCTTCCTATTAAGCACAGATTACATTTATCCCTCAAACTATTGGGACTACGTGCTGAACCTATTAATTTCCAATCTATCTGTGGGTTTGGGCTTTCTTCATTCAATTCCATATATTTTCGAGAAAAGGCTGCTTGAAATGTATATATATATATATATATATATAAAGACGTCAAGAATATTTAAGGATGTATTCTGTATTCCATAATTAAATAAAACAAATCTAATCTTGCAAAAAACCGAATGTGCATTAATAAAATAATTTTTGCTCGAAAAACTTTCTAATGAGATTCTTCTATGAATCTGCGTTCCGTTTCGATGACTTCTTCCTCACACTATCACACTGCCGCCACCAAATTTAACGCTTTTCTTGACACATTGAGAAGACAGTCTTTCACCTGTCCTACGGAGTACGTAAGTTTTTCCCTCAGGACCAAATATAGTAAACTTGGACTCGTCACTGAAATGAACTGTATCCCATTGTGCGGCAGTCCAAATAACATGTTCTCTCGCATACTCCAGGCATGCCCTTTGGTTTCGATTTCAAATAAGAGGCAATCTTGCATTTTTTAACCAGCGAGCAACCTTTTTTTTTTTTGAGATCTTATTATCTGTGTCTTCATTAAATTTACGCGCAATTGACGTAGTAGTTTCAAAACGGTTTTTTTGTAGATATTCTAACAATTCTTCGCTCTTCTCTTTGCGATGTTTTTGAAGATCTGCCGGTTTTGGGTTTTGCATCTAATGTTTTATTGGTTTTATACCTGCTAATTACACGATGAACAACACTTTATGGTCCATGAATAATATCAGAAATTTCTGAAATTGACTTTTTTTCTTGATAGTTAGCAATAATGAGTTTTTCTTTCTTCGAAAGAGAACGTTCTGCGTGTAGAATTTGCCATATTGCTTAAAAATAAAGTCCGGTTCAAAATTCTCTCTCTCTTCTTTTGAACAGGCTCATCCCTTTTTCCTTGTTTAGTAAGGGGTCCCGGTTTCTTTTCCCTCCACAGATCTTGATAGTAGTGCTGTCGTAAGCTTTTTGTAATGAGTGTGGATGGTATCGACGTTTCTTCATTCTGATGGTACCGGGTTGGTTGTTTCCTGGTTGCTGCTTCCGACTGGAAATTAGGAGCCCGAACACTTGCGTAGCGTCTTGAGAGGATGCTCTGATAAACAGTTGAATAATATTGGGGTTTCTTGTAATGCCATATTGCACATGGATGGGTGTGCAAGTGTTTCCGGTGGGCAAACCTGATGCTGTCGTCTGCGCCAGTTTCTCTCCTACGCATGATGCGTTTGACTACCTATTATTCTAGGATTCTCCTAACTAAAAAATCTGTAATTTGACATCACACAAAGTAATAACTAAAACTAAACCAACTAAACAAAAATCCCTTAAACCTGTTAACATCTATTTCTCTCGAATATCCGTGGTATCCGTACCAACTTTTCAGCGTTGAATCCTTCCTCCAATTAAAATCACCTGATATCTTCGATCACTGTGAAACTAACCGTGATCCGTTTATTTCTTCCTCTGATTTCTATATCCATTCTTACCTTCCTCTCTTTAGAAAGGACTCCAATGTCCATATGATTGAAATTGGCATTTATGACAGCTAGGATGATTTCTATGGAATCTCCAGATCATTCCTACATGTGTCTCTGTCTCTCTCTACTAAGCTCGGTTTACTATCTTTTCTTTCTCTAACACTCCCCGATTTTTTGGCACGGTGTTCGAGGCAGGGTTATCAATGCTGAAGTGGTTCATCATCTTACCACCCATGGTCTCTTCTCCGATAAACAATATGGTTTCCGCTTCTCCAGGTCTACTGCTGATATGTTAACGACTATCACAGATTTTATATACCAGGCTCCCCATAAGAACGGTGAAGGTCGAACTATTGATCTATATATCTCTAAAGCATCCGACAGAGTTTGACATGCTAGACATCTACACATTACAGGGCTATGATATAAGTGAACGCTTGTTTGACCTAATAAAGCCTTTCTTTTTAAATCGTGTAATGAAAATAATATTGAACGGGCATGCTTCCGGATACTATCATACGAACGAGGGTGTCCCACAAGGCCCTATTCTAGGTCCTACGATTTTTCTGATCTTCATCAACTATATCCTTGATGTAATCAGATCCCAAGTAGGCATCTATGTTGAAGAAACAATCATTTACTCTCGCGTCGATAAGAAATCTGTCGAGGCTGACAAAGCAAACATCGCTGCCGATTTTAAAGATGACCTCTAATCTGTGGTAGACTGAGATAAGAAATGGCTCGTAAATTTTAATGGTTCCAAAACGAAGCTGCTATCTTTTAACCACCATAGATAGGTTAGTCTCCCTGAAAGCAAAACGCTGCGCCTCCTCGGTCTAACTCTATCAGCTGACCTCATGTGGAATGACAACGTTGAATCAATAGCTAAATCTACTGCTAGAAAGGTTGGTTACAATGTAGGGCCAGAAAGTTTTCTCGTCTGAATCCATCTTGCACATAGATAAATATACCAAATGCTCGTGCATTGAATACTGCTGTCACATCTGGTCGAGTACCCCTGCTATTCATCTCGGGGTTCTTGAAAACATCTAACGAAGAATCTGCAATGTAATTGATCCCGACATGGTAGCTCAACTCCAGTCACTTTCTCACCGACGTAATGTGACTTCTCTCTGTCTCTTCTACAAATGCTTTCACGGCTTCTGTTTTGGTGAGCTTAGCTTACTGGTGCACGATCTGCATGAATTTAATCAAGCTACTAGACTAGCGAATAGGACCCACTGTTTTACCGTGAAACCGATCAAATGTAACCGCAACTTCTACTCTATCAGCTTCTTTGCTCGCACTTTCCGCCAGTGGAATTTCTTTCCCTGTACTTGATTCCCTGACAGCTACAAACTCCAAGAATTTACATGCAATGTCAATTGCCATCTCTTATCTCCTTGACTCAAATTCTTTCCCTGACAACCCTTGTGTATCATGTTATTCTTCCTTTCCACTCTACTCTCCTGTAGGTCTCTTCACGGCAGTGTTCTCATCCTTCTCTTATTCATTCACTGACACGCCCTGTGGCTTGTTCCTTTTTCTCATCACTCACCACTTATGTAACCCTCTAGCTTGGGGTGAAATGATTAAAAATAAAAACCAAAAATATATATATATATATGAAATGATTGATATAGACTTTCAGAACTTGATGATGAACCTAATGGCAGGAATTCGGTCAGCTGAAAGTAATATTATATTGTAAATATCACTACACACACAAACACAAACACACACACACACACACACACACACACACACGTATCTATCTATCTATCTATCTATCTATCTATCTATCTATCTATCTATCTATCTATCGTGATAAATATACATATTATCTTATGTCTACTAAGTGTTTAATAACTATGCAACCATCAGGTGCATAGTGCATGAAATCCTGAGTCGTTCTACAGACGTAGGCTAATATGAATATTTATTAATGTATACGTCTTTTGTTGTGTTAACGTTAGAAAAATATTTATGTATGCGTGTGTACTTCCATATGTATACTTACTGATACCCATGCATATATATATATATATATATGTGTGTGTGTGTGTGTGTGTGTGTGTGTGTGTGTGTGTGTGTGTGTGTGTGTGTGTGTGTGTGTGTGTGTGCAAAAGCGTTGTATATTAGGAATAGAACATGTGTAAATAGGGAGTTGAATATTAAGGTCAGCCCCAATGAGAGACCAAAGCCTGCTTCACGATTCAGGTGATTTGTTTATTTCATTGAAGCACACTGTCGCCACTTCGTCATGAAGTGTCCAGTCTCCACTCTTTTATTTTATTGTTTGAATGTAAGGGCTGGAAATTAGTTTATCAAGGCTACTTGACTCAAGGGTGAAGAGGCTATTATTGATGCTAACATCTGAAGGCACCCGAGGTCAGCAAAGCCAATGTCTTACCGAAATTCCTTGAATGGATTAAACTAAACAAAGTGAATATTTTTTGGCAATAACGCATCAAAGTGATGTAGCCTAATTTTAGGTGTAGATGCAGAACACCGAGTTCTGACTTAATTTCTTGGATAAAGATTTATTGGAATGATAAAACTCTGATTTCTAAAAACTATCGGAGAAGGTGATCGCGAGCGAGTAAAATCAACACAGACGACCACATTTAATTATGCCAATACACATGACTAAACGTAAACAACTGAAGTAATTGATACAGAAAAAGATTCTGGTTAAAAATAATTTCAATTATGTATAGTTTTTTTGGTTATTTACAAATGTTCATTCATGACAAGGCCCAAGCGCCACTCAAGGTAAGGCTTATAGCATGGTGTTGCATGAGTGTAAAAAAAGACATAAATGGAAGTTCTTGGGTCTATGTGAGAAATATAACGGCTAATTCTAGATATGAAATGGTCAATATATAATTAGTGAATAAAATTTCAAAGTTCAGAGAGAGACGTTAGGATTGTATATAAAAGTAAAAGGAACGGGAATCGCAGGCATAAACAAGGAAAAAAGAATAAACATCTAGTATTGTTCAGAACATCGGGGAGGTGTATGAACCGGACGATAGGTAAATCCCTCTACTCCTACTGGGATAGTAGAAAATAGGACATTTAAAAAAAATAATAATTAATACTAATTCCAACAAGAAAGAACAATATTTTGATTTCACAGATTATATGAAAATAATCAACAGAAAATATCATCAATATCAGCCAATCAATATACAACTGATGATGACCAGAGGGTATTTGGTCGAAACCATGTGTATATAATAATATTTATATCAGCCAAGATGAGAGCAATAGTTCGAAATCATACTCAGATATAGAAAATTACTCATCCCAGAAATAAATATTAAAACTGTCCTGGTATACCAATACGACTGTACCACTGCCGTCAAAACGGATGGTAAAATATTTGAGAAAATTATTAACTGTTTCAGCACATGTTATCGCTCCTGCGCTTCACAGGAGTGCATATATATATATATAGACGTGTGTGTGTGTGTGTGTGTGTGTGTGTGTGTGTGTGTGTGTGTGTGTGTGTGTAGAAAAAGATTTGGTAAATAATCCCAATGAATCTGTGGTGATACCAGGGACCGGATTTTGGCCTCAGCGGTCCAGAAAGCAAATGACCAAAACTGGTGTTTGCGCATCTGGATCCACGCAGATGTTCCGGTAGAAAACAAAACATAAATAAATATCAAATTCCTTTTATGAACGCTTTTCGCGAGCCGACGTGAATTTTGTTTATCGTCCAATGGAAAGCCCAGAATTAAATCCGGGTGTGAATTCCCAAATGACTTGTTTAGACCCCCAAAGACGAAATGAAAAGCCAACACAGGAAGCATTGACAGTTGAGAAAATACGAGCATAATTAGCACGTCCATTGACCACGTCAAGCGATCACATCATGCTCGCCTCTTTTTTTTCTCTGATCTTCTTCTTCACTGTTCACTGAGCCATTTACCCGATGAACTAAGCGGAGACATCAAAGACATTCCTAACAGACAAACGCTCACACATACATACGCACAAACTCTTTTCGGCATTTACTGCTATGAACATTTTAACGGCCTTTGTACTAACCAAAAGATATTACTTTTATTTGTAAAAAACCTTTATATATATATATATATATATATATATATATATATATGTTGTTTCTATACACAATTTTCTTATTTTTTACCCCCTTATAGTGGGCTATCTATTAACAAGGCCAAATTTAGTTAATCTGTTTTAACACACAACTACATTTCACTAGAACGAATAACCCACTATAAATCCTAGTAATATTAAATTTAATATTAAAACTGATCCAACAGAGAACTCAATAAAGAATTAATTTAAAGACCAAATATATATTTCAAATATAAATTCAATATTTTACATTTGGAAAAAAAAATTTCTTCAGACCCTTAAAATCCTGTTTCATCATACAGCTCCGGGTGAGAGATATTACGAAAGAATTCTTGTGTGACCGGAAGTAAAGGTTTGTTTACAAAAAGGCAAATAGACAAAATTAGGGGAGGAGGTGAAATTGGTAGATATAATGCGTAGTTGATAGAGGTTGGGATGAAGTGGGTTAAACCAGATGTACGCGAGTTCAAGGTTAAGCTGTCAAAATAACTGCATATATATAAAATAAATGCAGAACGGTCATTATTATAATAGAGCTTATATATATATATATATATATATATATATATATATATAGTCATCCGTAGACAGATCTGTTTCGCTGTATCACAGCTCATCAGCACGGTTAGACTCCGTATGCTTTTTTACACGGGATTGAAAGCCAACCGAAATGGCGTCAGTCGGCGCTATAGGCGTTCGGTGGAAGTAGGCAGACATTTTAACGCATATCATTATACGCGCCCAATAGCTAGAGCGCTCTAATTCATTTCACTGAATGAGCGATGCGTACATGCCAGAGTAGCTACTGTTTATAAAAGTCTACTATTTTTCCAGAGTGATCAATCAGGGTGTGAGAGCGTAAATATTGTCACCCGCAGACAGATCTGCTTATATATATATATATATATATATATATATATATAGTCTTCACTACTCGATGATATAATTATTGCAAAAAAATAAAATAATAAGGCACTGTTAAAGAGCAAACACGCGGCAAAATTTTCATAACAAGCAGTAAAGTTTAGTAACTGGTAAAGTCAATGAACTGAGCCGACGCTGCCTCGCTATTGACTCTCTCTCTCTCCATGATCGTGACCTGGGGGAATATATATATATATATATATATATATATATATATATATATATATATATATATATCACGGTCTGTATTATAACAGAGAGGATTCGTGTTTTTTTTATTATGTTGGTTGGTTTCTACACTCATTTTTTGGTATCATAGCAACATTTATAGGTTATTTAATACCGAAAACTAAATACTTTGAATGCAAATGTATGACTTAAGCTACAGATAAAATTTATTTCTTGCCATTGCTTTTATAAAATATGTTGTCGGTTATTGGACTATAAAATGTCTTGCGAGTGATTTTTCTTTGAAGTCTATTGTTGTTAATTTTACTATAAATATGTATTGTTGATAAATTTTTCTATAAATATGTATTCTTGGTAATTTTACTATAAATATGTAATTTTTTTCGTAAAAATGTTGCTACTAATTTCAATATAAAATTATATTATTTCATAGTGTTTTTTTTCTTTTTTTGTGGACGGTCACTAATTACGCATAGCTAGGACCTAACAGATGCTAGAGTCAGGGATCCGAGTGCAGCTAAAAACAACCGCAAGTAACATATAATTCCACGTAACTTCTTCAAAATATTCAATCTCTCGATCGAAGCCATTGTAGCAGGAAAAACCGAGAGTGGTCAGTGAGTTTCCAGTTTGTAAACTGGACCTCGACTAAATCTGTCAGATCAAAACGCCTTTCTAACGGTTGTTGTTTATCAGCTTACCCTTGACTAGAATATTTTGGTAAATGTAAAAGACATCTTTCGTTAAATGATACGAAGCAACAATTTTGACAAAATCAATATTACTGGGCCAACTGAGAATATGGCAGACAGTTTTCCTTTTTATCAGTTGACATGTCAGAGATTAAATGGTACAGCTAACACACACACACACACACACACACACACACACACACACACACACACACATATATATATATGTATATATATATATATATATATATATATATATATGTGTGTATGTGTGTGTGTGTATCTACCTTCTTATATATATATATATATATATATATATATATATATCCGAGTGAGTATAGAATGAGGAGAGAAAAAAGAAAAAAAAAATTTTCCGTCCAAAACATTAATTTAAAACAGTGCTCGATATATGGTGTATAGAGCAGTGAATATTTATTATAAATTATGTTTTAGAACATGTACATAATTTCTTCTATATATGTCCTCTTTGCTACAATCATATGTTTGTTTCAGTGTTTGGATTTAAACACTTCCTCAGGGGAAATAAAGGTTTGGAATCATTATCTGTTTATATTTGGTTCGTTGTTGTTGTGGGGGTTGGTTGGGGTTATTGGTAATTAAGTGAATGTCTCGTTTTGATTGTTAGACTTTTGAGGAATTTGGTGTGTAAGTGTGAAATCGTTGATTAATGGTATTATCTGTTGGAATGTATGTTTTATCTTTTTATCAGTTGGGTATGTCTTTTGGTTAGGATTTCTAAGAGGCCGCTGTTGAGTGGTCATTTTTATGGTCGGCTATCATTTAATTGGTTGATGTCTGCTGTTAGTGGACCTAATTCATGCATTTACTTTGATCCTGTGTCTAGGTTTTCATAGACGTGATAGGGGTGGCTTGTTTTTTCTTTCCGATTTAGATTTTTTCGGGTAAAAAAATATATATATATATACACACACATATACCCCTCTTCTTCTCTTTCTTCCTTCTTTTTCTTTCTCTTCTCCTTCTTTTCCCCTTTCTCCCTTTCTCCTTTTCTTTTTTCCTCTTTTTCTCTTTTCTTTTCTTCCCTTTTCCTGTCCCTTCCTCTTCTTTTTGCAATCACCTCTCATCCTTCAATAACAAAGAAAAACAAAACATGACATCTCTCTCCAAACAATTTCTCTTATTCATTGTGATCTATCTATCTATCTATCTATCTATCTATCTATCTATCAGAAAATACATACACACACACACACACACATATATATATATATATATATATATATATGTCTGTTCGTATCTGTCTATCTCTCTATCACAGTCTGCTCATAGATATATATATATATATATATATATATCAGTATGTTAATATCTATCTATTTATTTATTCTAAGAAGAATTTACTGAATTTCTAAACTTAATTTCCATTTTGAATTTGCTTTTCTCACGTCTTCCTTTTCTCCATCTTCTTTTAACTATTTATGCTTTTCGTCTTCTTGTCGACACCCAGTCATTTCTTCGGGTGGCTCTTCTCCTCTTCTTCCCACTTGTCAATATGCACATCTTTTCCATTCCGTGAACACACACATACAGATAGTGTTTCCCGTCCAGCAATTCCGTTATGTTTCGTTAATTCCTTTCATCTTATTTTATGTTTACGTTAATTTTCTTTCATCTTCGCAGTAGACAAACACAGAGGAAGGAATCTAAATTTAGTGTCGACACAAAAACTCCCACACAATATTTGTAGATTTGGGCGAAGACCTACGAATGTTTTTTTGTAAAGAAATTTTCTTTATCTTTTCCTATACTTTGAAAAATGTGTCTGTTTCACTTTACAGTGACCACTATCTTTTCTGCATTAATAGATGTGAATATAACGTAAGAAAAAATAAAGTGCTGAACTGCTAGGTAATATCTAATCTTCTATATGACTTTGAATCTGGACAATCTCCTCATGCGTTTCATAAACTTAGCCATGTATTAAGAGAGGGGAAAATGTCGTTAGAAACAAAGAAAATAGTGCTGCATTGCTATGTAATATTTAATCTTCTTTATGGCAGGGAATTAGATAGGAAAATGTCATTACAGACAAAGAAAAGACTGCTGAACGACTATGTAATCTAATTTCCTATATGACAGTGAATGCTGGACAATCTACTAATGCCTTTCATAAACTAAGCAAAGTATTAAGAGATAGGAAAATGTCAATAGAAACCAAGAGATGAGTGCTGAACTGCTATGTAATATCTAATCTCTTATATGGCAGTGAATGATGGATAAGCTACTCATGTTTTACATAAACTAAGCATAGTATTAAGAGATTAGAAAATGTCATTAGAAACAAAGGAAATAGTGCTGAACTGCTGTGTAATATCTAATTTCCTTTATGACAGTGAATGCTGGACAATCTACTAATGCCTTTCATAAACTAAGCAAAGTATTAAGAGATAGGAAAATGTCAATAGAAACCAAGAGATGAGTGCTGAACTGCTATGTAATATCTAATCTCTTATATGGCAGTGAATGCTGGATAAGCTACTCATGTTTTACATAAACTAAGCATAGTATTAAGAGATTAGAAAATGTCATTAGAAACAAAGGAAATAGTGCTGAACTGCTGTGTAATATCTAATTTCCTTTATGACAGTGAATGCTGGACAATCTTCTCATGCTTTTCATGAACTAAGCAAAGTATAAAAAGATAGATAGGAGGTAGGACGTACTCATATCGTTTGAAATTTATCAAAATCTTTGTTTTAAAACACTTTTTAGGAAAACGTATTTCTTACTTCCAGTCGCCGTTATCTCTCTTTCCAGTATTGATTGGAGTTTCCTTTCAAATGTTTCGTTTGAAGTCGCGTGGAATCACAACCTCTGAATTATGCTACTATTTTCTTTTTGCTCTTAAAATTGCTAGGCATTTTAGTTGTTGCTGCTGTTGATAGTTTTCAATTGATATGGTTTTTGTTATTTGACACAATGTTTAATTAAGGATTATCCTTGCCAGGCGCCTCAAGCTGAAACCCTTTTTTCATCATTAATCTTAGAAAGGTTTTTTAAACAGCTGACAGTTTAGATATTTTTGAAAGCATTTGGCGCCATGCCTGACATCCGTTGGAATATCTCGATCTGACGAGCCAATTTAAGTACGATTTTTCATGTGTTTGTTTTGTACTAATTTGAGGTGTTGGGCGAGACTATATCTGACATCGAAGAAGGATCTGTAATTTAATCAATCCTGACTTGGCAACTCGACTTTAGACATTTTCTGTCATCACATGACTTCCCTCAGTCTTTTCTGCAAATATTTTTATGGCACCTGCTCTGATGACCTTTTTTTTTCTCTTGCCTCGTCTACGTGAATTTGGAATCCAGGCGCCACTCTTTTACCGTTGAAATAGTTAAAAGTAACCACCACTTCTACTCCAATAGTTTTTTTCTCCTTCTTACTGCTTGTGGAAATCCCATCCTTGTACATGCTTCCCCGATAGCTAAAATCTCAAAAAGTTTAAATACGAAGTTAATTTCCATCTTCTATCTTCTTGAATTCCGCTCATATTTTATCTTTTTCTTTTTTCTTTTTTTGTTAACCCTGTACCCAGATTTTTCTCTCAGTGTAACTCACTGTACAATAGTGGCAGTCTCACGTTGCTTGGGATGAAATGATTAACAAAAATCAATAAAAATCATAGATTATTCCTTTTTATTCTTTTCCTCCTATATTTAATTCGTTAAAACTGATCCATATATTGTTAGAATTTATTAATTTCACATACTTAATTACGATGAATTCAGATGTAGCACCATCTATTAGAAAATGTGATAGATGATACTCAAGGTAATTCTTATCCTAAATATGAACTTCTAAGACATCAGCATATCCCCTCATTGTCAGTACATTGGCCTCAGAATGTAAAGCATGATTGTTACTTCTTATAATTAAATAACAAGAAGATAGATGTAACGATAAAGCTCATACCTACTTGAGATCTGCTTCATTGAAAGGAAAAAAGTTGTCAAGTTTAAATCTCTTCATTTGTACCCACTTACTACTTTAAATGATGGAAATCATCTCGTAGACGATTAAGACCATCTCTTGCACTCAAACTTCACACATTTTAAATATCTTCACTTCGTTGATATTTCAATTCGATTGAAATATCTGCAAATGTCCTGCAGTTCTTCTTACATTGTCTACATGCCAGTTTTCCTTCTCAATCTTGCCAGTCTGGGTGTTGGTTGTTGACTATGGAAATGTCGTGTGAATGCACTGGCTGATCGATTTACTTTACGGCAGATTGTACATGTATGACTATCGGGGATGTCATATTGGTATGACTGACGATGACTACACGGGTAACTGAGAACACCTGCTTTGAAAAGCAAATGTGGTCACATGGATCACACGTACGAGACCCCTTCGATCAGAGTTCTTTCAATAATGACTTACGTTCATACTTATGATTTTTATGGCAATACTTCGTTATAGTTGATTAGTTGATTAGCTCAAATATTTAGCGATGCAAATGAGAAATTTCAACGGGTCATTTTTTATCGTGGAACTCAAAAAAAGCTTATTTGTTCATTAAGTTAAGAATTAAGATTTTTCATAAAATCCAAGGAGCAAAAGTGTGAAGTTCTCATGGGTACTATTATTTAAGTTTATTAAGATAATACATAATATCATGTAAAGAAATATACATTGTTTAAAAAGTTTCCACCCAAAAAGTTTTTGTGTATTTTTTATAAACAGGCTATCTTTTACAGTGAGCTCGTCAACTTCAAACGACACGGGGGGAGTCTAAAACGCAAATTTAAAGACCAACTGAAGTCTACTTTCCTTCCTTCAAGCCGAAATGAGCCCATAGAAAGAGAAGCCGCCGTGATGCACAGCAATTAATTTCGGTTGCTCCACTTTCAAGGAGAAAAAGTTTTAAGAGAAAGTAAAACTCAAAGTCCGACAACTCCAGCTAAGACCATCACCCGCTCTACCATGTGACTACTTGCCGAGACTGTCTATTCCCGGTGTGAACTCCTGAGGCATGTTTTGTTCATATGCAGAGCAGAGAAAGGCTGAAGAGGAATTAAAAAGAAGGCAACGCAATGCTCGGCAGTTCCAGCCAAAATCATCACCCGCCCTACCCTGTGACCAGTGCCCGAAACTTTTCTCTTTCTGACATGCCCTCCTGAGGCACCAGATGAACCAAACCAGGACACGATTGATACTGACGATGATCTTCTTATATCCTTAGATAACTAAGTTTATTTTACTTATATCTGTCTTCTTTGTGTTGTATTCTTTCAAGACGTTGGTGATCATTGCTCACCTCGACTTCTTACCCGTTGTAGTTCTTAATAACTTTTATCTTCTTACCATAAATTGCTCAGCTATGCATTGCCCTAAGCTCACCAGATAAGTTATTCTCTGATTTCCTCTGTAGCTATTACTTTCAATCTGTCCTGTGAGTATTAAATTTTCCAAGCCTTCTTTCCTTATTATGCTTCCTAGAAACCTCAACTTTCTCTTCTTGATGCTAAGTATCTTTTTTGTTGACAATGCCTTTTGAACTTCGTCTTTGCTCACATGTTTGATCCATGGTATCCTCAGCATCTTTCTGTAGAATCACATTTCTAACGCTTCAAAGCTTTTCTTTATCTGTGAAGTGATTGTCCAGCATTCACTTCAGTATATGATGTTTGATACAATATAACATTTCAGAACTCTTTACGTTTTTATCAAAATTTTTCTGTTTCTTGATACTTTTCTCAGCTTTTGGAGGGCATATTTCTCTATCTCAATTTGCCTTCGAATGTCTTTGTCGTACTTTCTGTCGACGGTTAATACCAGATATCTAAATTGTTGCAGCAGTTTCATTTCGGTATCGTCAATCCGTAATTCGCATCTTGGTCTTTTCTTTTTGCTAACGACATGCATTTGTAGATATTTAAATTCGTTTACACTGGAAACATTACGAGCAACGTGACCATTAATAGACTGGCAAATGTAGAAGGTAAGCCAACCCAATTTGATGAAACATTGCGCATGCTCGTAAGGTGTCTCTCGTAAATATTTAGAAACAAGTCGCCAGTTAAATATGCGTCTTTATGCAGTGGAACGGTTTTATGGAAATGAGGCCGTGACTTGAAATCTCGCTCTGTACTTCGCTCGACACTTTAAAGGCCATAAGAGGGATCCAGAACCTTAATATCAATGTATTGCATTGACCAATAAACTCTTTTTAGGTGAGTTCTCGCTGAAGTTATTAAAGAAAAGACAGAGTAAGCGCACATGTATGTAGATAAGTTTGCGAGTCCATGTACATACATAAATAAATACATATAATTTTACTTTATCTGTTTAAGCATGATTTTTAATGGTTGGGTGGTTGTTTTGTTTTTATGGCATATCAACCTCGGCGGGTCATTTATTGCCAACTAAATTTTATTTATTTATTGCTGGTAATACCTTTTTCTTTCAACAATTTATTGTGGTTTTTATATAATTTTTTGTGTCTAGTAATACATTTTTCTTTTCGAGTATCAAGATTCATTGGAATGTGTTTTCAAGGGCAGGGCCCCCAAGTCCTACTCTTGTTATTTAACCCATAGCTGGAGGGAAGGGATTAATATCTTTCCCAAGGGTACCAGTGCTTAAGTGAATGCAGGGTATTCAACTGGAATTCGAACTCGGCTCACCGATTTCTCTTTCCGAACCGAGATCCACTGCACCACAACGCACATCCGTCACTAAACGCTTATAGCACCTAGTATTCCCAAGCGGTCACAAGGCTCAACGTTGCTTAACTTCGGTGATCGAGCGAGAACCGGTGTATTCAACGTGAGATGGCCGTAAGCCGATTTTTAATGGATATTCGTATTTTCGTAGTTATTCTGTTTTTTGTTTTTTTTTTTTGGTGGGGGATTTTTTTTTTTTAATTAAACAGTACATTTATATGCATCTACCGGCCTGAATAATCGAGAAATTTTGTTGGGAATATATTTGTGTCCTCTTGGACGATTCGAACCTGTATCCATTAAAAATAATGTTGAAACAAATAAATTAAAAATATGTGAGAGTTAATCATTTCATAAAAAATTATGCATGTTTTTAATTTATTTGATTAAACATTATTACTGTCTTAGACAGCTCGACCATGAATGACTTCTTCTTATTCCTCTTATTTTTCTATGTGCCCTGTCCTTTCAGGACATGGGTGATCATGGCTTTCCACGTCTCCCTATCTTTGGTGGCTCTTAGTACGTTTTCTCCAGTTACACCACGCAAACCCCTGTTCCGTTATCTACCTGCTCATGTCCTTCAAATATGTTATCCGCTGCTTTCCTCTGTCTCTTTTTTCTTCTATCTGGACTGTCAGTATAAGGTTCTCCAAGCTCTCCTGCCTCATGGCATGTTCTAGGAAATTCAGTTGTCTCTTCCTGATGCTCGTTATTACTTTTCTTTTTGTTGCCATTTTTTCCAACACCTCATCATTGCACGTATGCTCGGTTCATGATATCCGCAGCATCCTTCTGTAGAACCACATTTCAGCTACTTCAAGATTTTCCTTCATCTTCGAAGATATTGTCCAACATTCAGTATCGTATTGAAGATCACACAGCAATATAGCACTCTCTTCTTTGTTTTCTTATGTCTTAGTATCTTACTCAGATCATTGCAGCTACCACTACGAAGTTTAATATTTCCGGTCCATCCTCATAAAGATGGAACGATAATATTGGAGAAAGAGGAAATACTCCAGCGATGGGAAGAATATATAAAGGGTCTTTTCTGCGACAGGAGAGAGCGACCGAGTTTTCACAAGGATGAGAACGGATGAATGGCTTACAGTTAGAAAACGCTTAAAAGAATGTCTTTAAAAACACAATTTAATGATTTTTCGTAATATTCATATATGATCAGTTTTTATTTCTTAACGTAAACAAATGTAAACAAAGACAATTTTTACGAAATTTTTCAAAATTCATTCTGAAATGGATTATTGAACTCACACCTCACACTGGAACTAACCAACGCCTACATCCACTGACACATGTATTTATGAACTGTTGAGACTTATAAACCTAATGTCTCAGTTCCAATTTTTAAAATGGCTCATATTTCAATATTTTTGAAGCTAATGAACTGGTTCCCATATTGTATATTTTTCTATGCTTGGGCGGATGATTCCTTATGTAGTGTCAACTGGTATTTGCTGTCAAATATTTCAACTTCATCCCATAGGGGGCGGTGATCTCATTTTACCTCCATATGTGGTCAGCTACGCCTGATTTTTCTATTGACCCTTGTGTCATGGCCTTGCAATGTTCTTGTGGCATTATCTTAAGAAAGTAGTCTGTTTTGCTTTTATATTTCTTTCCACAGTTACATGAAATGTTGCACACACAGTCCTTAGTCATATTCTCCTCTATTAGAGGTCGTACTCGAGAGAAGGATCTGCATATTCTAAAATAACATTTGAAGGTCGTCCCAATGTTATATAGACCACAGATCATGTACACGCCTCCCACGTTTGTTGGAGCTGTTTTCGTGTACCATGGGTACTTGTTATTTTGTTGGGTAATGCTTATACCGATCACTTCCTATTAAATGACTCTGGGTAGCCCGCTTATGAATTAAAGCCAAAAAATTAAAGCCAAAATACAATATTTATAACGGCTCATGATTAAACATAATAGATATTCATTGTCTGTTATATTTAACAGTATGTGTTTAGAAAATTACTGCCACGATATATATATATATATATATATATATATATATATATATATATATATATATATATTAAATATGTCGGTTGTTAAAATCATTTCGTTAATCTTCGAGATTTTCCATAACATTATATTTAGAGAGAGAGAGAGAGAGAGAGAGAGAGAGAGAGAGAGAGAGAGAGAGAGAGAGAGAGGGAAATGTGTTTCGTTCTTTTAAAACTAAATTTCTCACGTTGATGCGACTACTCATACACACAAACCAGGGATGCCTAGGATTTTAAATTAAAATAATTATTTTCTTTAATAACATTTATTTTCAAGTTACATATAGAATTACATTTACTAATACAATTAGTACATTGATAATTAAATTTTACTACGTTCAAGAGCCCTTAAATTTTATCAACGCAGGTGCTCAAACTGTTGTCTATCACAATTTACACAGCCTCGAAGTCTACCATCACGCTTCGACAAGCACTTTTTGACAAATCTCCTGATGTATTAATTTCCTTAAATTTAGTCCTACGTAATTTTTCAAATAATCAGAACTTCTTGGTTTTTAATTATAAACTTAGTTCTCAAAAGTAGAAATCCATTAGGGTCAAGTCAGGTGAACGTTCTGCCCAATCTCTCCGTCCAATTCATTTCTCAGGAAATATTTCATCAAGATATTCAAGGACTGCTCTTGAATAATGTGAGGTGTCCCCATTTTTTGGAATGAACGTCATATTCCACCTACTGTGTGTAAAAAAACTTATATATTGTTATCTCATATACTTCGTTATCTCATATATAGCTACTCTGATGAGCTGTGATATAGGGAAAGATGCTTTTATGCGGATGACGAATACATATGTATATATATTAGATATTCGCGCGCACACCCGTAGGTCGCTTATGCAATCATTTTTGCAGTCATCTGATGAAGCATGGAATTGTTCAACATTCAGAGATACCTGAGATTGATACTGTTGCCAAAAACGGACATTAGTTACAGTTTCTGGGAGGGAGCATATAATATGATGTGACGAACACTTTAGACAACGTCAGTACGTTCAGACCCCGATTCAGAATTACATGTGAATTTAATGGCCTCTTAAAATCTACGTCAACCAAATTTCGCTCACACGGGAAATGATTTTCAGGCACTTTTCAACAGTGTGACACAATAACATGAAGGAATGAAGAATTCACCTCCTTTGCAATTCGACCATGTTGATATTCGAAACCGGACCATGTTGATATTCGAAACCGGACTGGACATCAAACGAGCATGCGTTTCGATATATTTATTTTAAATGTTCAAAGCGCACACACAAATATGTGCGCCGTGTTGTGTCGTTTGTACATATGTATGTGCACGACAGATATAAGCCTGGCCATTGATTTCAGAACCATGCCATGTATCATCCAAATTAGTCACCTCGGATCAACAGAGTTGGCGAGGAACGGTCACCTCTAAAAGGTGGAAGATAAGGAGAATGATGGTGAGGTGTGGATATCCCGAGCAAAGGGTTTTTGTTCGGGTGATTTGTCACGAGGAAATGGATTACCTTGATATCTATCAGTTAACGGTGGATTAGTTAACCTGTAGAAATTGCATACCATTTACTTGACCCGGAAATAGCCACCGGTATAAAATAGATTAGCCTGTAACGTATTTATAACAAGTGAGGGCATTTGAATTTTTCCCAGTCAATTAATTGTAAAGGGAGAAGATACTCATTTAAATACATTGACTTGGCAAAAGATATAAGCTAGGTGCACAAAACGTGTGTTGTTTTTCTAAGCAAAGTAGAACAACCTGACGTGATAATGTGTTGTAGTAGGCGTTCACCAGTCTCAGAAGACTATTAGAGTAGCTTATAAAAATGTCGCAAACTAATAATGTCTAATTATCTTAAAACCTTAAGACCGGAGGATCCTTCTTAGGCGGTCATGGACTTCCACTAAGCTCTTTTTGTCTCTCTCAATAATTTTCTGTTGGTATCTCTTCTAAGCCCCTCTTCGTCAACCATTTGCTCAGACCTAACAAGTACACCTCGCGCTGCTTTTCCTTGTCTCTACTTCTATTTATCCGACCTGTGAGTATTAAGTTCTACAGGCCTCTTTCCTCATTACGTGTTCCAGGAACCTTATCTGCCTCTTCCTGATATTTAGTTTTCTTTCTGTTTGCATCATTTCCAACACATCGTTGCCCACGTGCTCCGTCCATGGTATCTCAGCAATCTTCTATAAAAAACCCTCAAGCCTCTCTTTCATCTTTGACGAAATAATCCGGTATAGCCAAAAAGGAATCATCACAGGAAGCGAAAGAAGAGGTACAAGAAATTAGATTTAATATGGAATTAAAATATTTAAAAACGAGCTAATCGGTGTTGAAGACCCCTGTTAAGAGACGTTCAGGCTTCTTCAAATCTCAGAGGGCCAACCTGGAGTATATATCGCAACTAGGCTGAGGTTGAGCTTAACCACAGTCTCAATGAAAAAGTGCGTAATGTGGCAAGATCAGTAGCTTAATAAGGCAAGCATTCAAAAATTAATAGTTATAAAATGTCTAAAATTTTAAATAATTAACACATACACTCGCTCACACACACACACACACACATACACACACACACACACACACATATATATATATATATATACATATATATAGGGGTGGACAAAATAAAACAGTATCATAACAGCATAATTTTGAACCTTTGATCAAACTGTCAAAAGCTTGTCTTTTTTATATTTGTTGATTTAATATTAATAACAATTAATTTTCTTTCTTTTTTTCTTAAAACCTTTGTTATTTTTTGTTTTTGTTAGCCAACAAATATATTCGGATATTATTTAAATGAGTTTATTAAAATCAACAGTCAGAACTATTTAGGAATTTTAAGTGATCAACTTCATCCTTTGGTTCAGAAAGTGTTTCCGAGTGGAAATACCATCTCTCGGGATGATATTTCACCCACTCATACTGCTAAAGTTTTAGCTGAATACCACGAGGAACATTCTTGTGAGGCAGATCATCTTATTTGGCCACCACAGTTTTTAGATCTCGACATCATTGAACATCTATTGTTTATTTTAGAAAAACAAGTGAGGAGTCGATATCGTCAACCATCATGGTTGAACGAATTGGAGACTGTTTTAGCTGAAGAATGGATAAATATTTCTCTGATAATCTTCAAACTTTGTACGAGTTGCTCCCACGCAAAATTCAACCTGTAATTACTGCCAAAGCAATCCTACCGATATTGAAAAAAAAAATTGCTTGAAATTTCAAGGTGTTTCCATTTTTTCCTTTTTTACATCCCTTGTATATTTGATAAATGATTTTAAAAAAGCTGTGCGGAAAAGAAGAGCAACATTAACAAAATATAAAGAAGAAAACTGAATAAAAATAAGTGACAATAAATGACTTAAGCAATAGGAACGGTCAAATTAAATGAATAGTCATGCCTAAAATCATGCAGCACCCAGTGGAATATTGAAATTACTCAAGCCAGTTGATATTCGAGCGATCACGTCTGGGCTGAACATATCCCCGCACTCGTTTGCGATTACTTCCTGTGGTAGACACACAACCCAATCTGTTCTGCTATTTAACCCATAACTGGAGTTAGAAGAGACGGATTATTACCTTTCCCAGGGGTATTTGCTTGTATGCGAATGCAACAAATTTGACTGGAATTCGAGCTTAGCTCTCCGATTTCTCGTTCCATGCTGATACCCACTATAGCACAAGGCACATCGAAGTCACGACTGACTCTTAATTGGTCTGGTGAGACAAGTTTGCTAACCATTACACCACAACGAAGTACCTAAAAGCGAATAAGAGTACGGAAATGACTAAGATTAAAATGATTTCTGCACATGCACGTGTGTGTGTTATCGCGCATGCGCGATACGGAAGTTGGTTTCGGACATGTCGGAATGTCCAGCTGAGTCGATGCTTATATAAAGCAATCGATTAGGGAGAATTCCCAAGACTGAAATGAAAGTTCGGTCAGTAATGGAAACCACAGACAACATCAATGACGCCATCTGTTTTTGCTCTTTGCATCTCCGCTTCCTTGATATTTCCTTCACCCTTCCCTCAAATGTGCACGCCATCTTTCTGAAATCGTGAAAAGCAGAGGACAGAACTGAAGCGCAATTTGCCCGAGGTTTTATTTTTAGCATTATGCCCAGTTGGCTCGTTAAACTGAACATATTCCCTAAGAATAAACATTATGATTTCAGACTGCCCTATGTAATTATCAACATACTTATAGGATAAATGTAACGGGAATAATGTATTTCAATTTTTGTAATGTTTCGATGCTTATTTAAGTTATCGTCAGAAGAAGACTAATTATACGAAATTATAAGATTTTTATAAAATGTAGAAAACTTATTTCATTTATTATTTTCATGGGGGTAGATAGATCTGTCTGTTGTCGGGTTCACACCTCACCCGGATCTTTTGAACAGGTGTAGTAGTTTATCCCTTGTTTCCTGTTTACCATTGGGTTTCCGGGTTTTTTCTAAAATCCACTTAAGCGTGTCTTTCTAAAGATACCGCCTGGAATGTAAATTGATTTTCACTAATTATTTATTCTTTTATTCTTCAGTAGGAATAAACATATCATCCGGTTCATACTCCTTCCCTGTCCTTTGAACAGGTCTAAAGATGTATCCCTTGTTTTCTGTTTAGTATTGAGTTTCCGGTCCCTTGTAATGTCTACCTCTATACTTCTAATATCTTCGCCAGAAATCTTAATTGTTTTGCACTAATTATTTATTTTCTCTTCTCTCAGTTGTAGATACATTCTCTTATCGTACAGTTCACATTCATCTCCAGTCTTTGGGACAGAAGTAGAAGTTTATCCTCTGTTTTCTTTTTTGATTTAGGTTTCTGGTTCCTTCTAATGACTTTGTCTATAATTCTCTCCTCTTTGCCAGAAATCTGAATTGATTTATTATTATCTATTTATTCATTTATTCTGTTTTCTCAGCAGAAGTTGATAATTTCTCGTATCGTCGGCATCACCCTCCTTTTCGGTCTTTTGAACAGGACTAAAGACGTATCCCTTGTTTCCAGTTTAGGATTGGGTTTCTGGTCTCTTATAATTTTTTAAATTCTTTTTCACTTGACGTAGTTTATTCCGTCTTGTTTGTTTAGAAGTTAGATGTCCAAGTAGGATTTATTAACGGTAGACATAATTTTAACATATGGATATAAAGTGAATGCCAAATTTGCAAATACGAAAAGAAAACTGCATTAACATCTAGACAAAGTAATCAAATAAAACAAGAATAAAGGACAGATGATGGTTTACTAAAAAGAGAATATATAGTTGTCAACCAGAAAACCCACACACGACAAGAGTTGCAAATAAGCGGTATCAAAACCAAGCAAGCAGATAAAGTTAAATATCTGGGATGTATATTAACAGATGACAGAAAAAAAAATAAGCGAAATCCGAAATCCAGAGGTACATTTGAATTACAAAAGTTCCCTTCCAAAATCTAAGCAAAGTATCAAGAAGCTCGAAAATATGATTAGAAACAACGAAGAGTGCGCTGAATTGGTATATAATATTAAACAACCTGTACGGCAGTGAAAGCTGGTGAACTTCCTCGTATTATTTGCTTTCTTCCCACAAACACTTTGTTCTTGTTTCGTTTTTTTCTCCCTCCATGAGATATTCCAACTAGTTTTTAATTTGATACGACTGCGTTAGAAAAAACAAAACTTGGTCGGTTCAGTCAGCGATCATTTTTATATATTCTTTTGGTCGGTTTGGAATTTTGCCTGGAAGTGTATTTTAAAATACCAGCGATTGTGGCATGAAGCTGGTAAAGCTAGAATTTTGTTTTGGCGATCAGGGTCAAAGAAGTCAGTGCCGGAAAATCACAAAACACACCTGGAGTTGCCAGCTGTCAAACGAAGACGCCTATTTTAGTGAAGTCAGTCGTCAGTTGGAGTCAGTTTAGTAGTTTGCAGTTTGGCAGTTGAGTTCAGAACACAATTGAGAGACAGAAGACGGGCAGCTACCT
Source organism: Ascarosepion bandense (assembly GCA_037127315.1). Lineage (NCBI taxonomy): Eukaryota > Metazoa > Mollusca > Cephalopoda > Sepiida > Sepiidae > Ascarosepion > Ascarosepion bandense. Next base: position 450,920 of record JBBBDQ010001327.1, read on the forward strand.
GGCAGCTCGTATGAGCCTTCCAACCTTTTACCAGACCAGACCAAACCACTTACTCTACGCCAAGCCAGCAGGAACGAACATAAACAGATATCATAAGGATATCCCAATAATCAACAAATATCAGTGTTCACCTGATGATGTCAAGAGTGTATATGGTCGAAATGATGTGTCTATAATAACAACTATAGTGACAATGATGAGCTCAATTCTTCAAAACAATTAGAGAATATCATCTCAGAATAGACATACTACATTAAGAAAGAACTCTTGATTTTAGAGACTTGCAGATGTTCGACAACTTGGTCTAGGGATTGTTTGTTGATTGGTTGAGCTAAGAGCAACCTAAACGATAACTGACCTCGTAGAGGTTCGTGTTATTCTCATTATCATTGCAATTTCTCTGGTCGTATTGTCGAGAGGATTAGCGATAATAAGTTTATCGCCCGATTACTCCCATTAATTATTCGAGTTGCTGTTCACTGATTAAAGTTTATCGTACAAACTAAAACGAAACGTGTCTTGCCATTGACTCCGTATTTTACAAGCGTAAGATGAGCTGTTCAAATTCAAAGAGAATTCAAAATTCAAATTCAGATTTACAAGGAAATAAATACTCTGCAAATTCAAATAAATATCTTTTCAATCTGGGCAGAATCGCGGTTGCGCGTCCTTGATTTAACAGGGCAAACAGATAGTTCACCACAACTTCCGGTCAACTGTAATTCCATAATCCATTTGCTCATCTTCATTCTTTTTCTTATATGTGCCATCTTCCTTCAGAACGTAGGTGATCATGGCTCTCCCCAATTCAATGCCATTTGTAGCCCTTAATATATTTTGACTATTCGTTATTTCTCCTAAACCCTGTTACACCATCCATTTGCATAAGCCTATCGAGTAAGTTTTAAGTTGTTTTCTTCTGCCAGCCTTGTGAAGTCAGTTCTAAGGACAGCAAACTGAGGGGGGTTAAAATCTATAAGGCGATAACAGAACCGAAAAAGAGACACTTTCGATATGTATAATGTAAATGAGCCATATGATAAAATGATAAAACATCTGATTCTAAAAGTTTATAGAAAATGCCAATTCATCTATTCACAAACAATCTCTGAAATCATACTTGTTATTCAAATGTAGAAGGGGGAATCAATTCCTCTTATTTCTTTATGTGCTGCGTTCCCCATCACCTCATTTTTTTATATTTAGTTGCTCTTAATAAATTTACTTAAGCTTATCTAGTATATTATGTGGACTGTACCTTTTACCCACAATGTGTTCTATAAATATCAGGTTATCCAATCCGTCTTTACGCACTGTGACTTATAAATTTCTTGTCTTCATGGTAAGAAATTCATTTTCATTCTAGCTCAAAACTTGTCATTACTCTCAAGTACAGCCATTGATATCCTCAGCGTCACCCTTTAGAACAGTATTGCTTCAAGTCTCTTCCTGATCATTGAGAGACTTTGCAGCATTCACTGTCATATAGGAGGACATATATCATGTATAAAGTTAACAATATAGACTATGTTACATTTGTTATTCGTGTACATTTGTGGTTAGTCTGTCTTCAACGTTTAACGAGTTCCTTTTGTTTGCGTCTAGCGAAACTTTTTTTCTTAATTCTTTGCTTATCTTTGTAATGCCTATTTGTCTTTCTCAACACATTCTACCTAATATTTAATGAATAGACGGATTTATTAATGAACTTTAATAATTTTGAAGAGAAATGTAGTCACTTCAGTTTTATACAAGTTTTATTATTTTGTCTGGTATACGATTGGAGAGATTACTTATCAACGGAAGTTTGAAGATAATTTTTTTCCTTATACTTCCAGTTCATATCCTCTCTGGTCGAAGACTCAAACTGTAGGATTAGAGACCTTATTAAATTACCCTTATTATTTCGAAAGAGAAAACATTTACTTTATTTTGATACTGATTTCATTAGGCTGTCTATTCTAAAGCGTGTTTGATAGTTGATTTTCTAAGCGCCGCTTAGATGCAGCACAAGGTCGAGAGTATGGGCTACCCAGTGAGGATTAAACTCACTACTCAGTTGTATTAAGCAAGCTTGCTAACCATTACACCATACTGAGGTGCCTCTAAAGAGTATTTGATAGTGTTGCAGACATTATCAACTCCTATAAGTTTTAGGAAAAATACATAACTTTATTTTGATACACGTTTCATTATGCTATCTGATGTAAATCTTATCTCATAGTGTTGCAGACATTATCGACTATTATAAATTTAAAGAGAAATACATTTACTTTATTTTGACACACGTTCCAATGTGCTATCTGATCTAAAGCGTCTTTGATAGTGTTGCAGACATTATCGACTCCTGTAATTTTTAAGAGAAATATATTTCCTTTATTTTGATACACGTTTCATTATTCTGTTTTACCAAAAACCAGTTTCATAGAATTGGAGACATTATTCATAAACCAACCCTTCTAGTTTAGACGAAAAATTTAAAAATACTCTCACGCCCAGAAATTTGTCTCTGCATGGGAAAAGGTCACAATATATATTTCTCTCTCTCTCTCTCACTCTCTCTCTCTCTCTCTATATATATATATATATATATATAGGTTTGTGTATTTGTGCATGTGTATCATTGAATGATTGAGTCATATTATGACTATGCATTTTTGCACAGATCCTGTTCGACTTCACATTACATGAAAATACTTGTTGACAACACCATTAGAGTAAACCACACAAATAATAAGCAAATTCAAATTCTCGAAGCCGTCTATATTGAAATCAAGCCACCAACGTATATATACATTGTATCAGGGTATTTAAAAATAGTTCTATAGATTTGTGGGTGGGGTTATCACACCAAAACCAGGACAAAAGTCCGTACAAACATATGTCTACAAAACCATCGTTTTTGAGTCATTTATTTTAAAGAAAGCTTACGGTAGATGGCGTTGACATTTAGACTAGGTTACATTTGTTATTCGTGTATGTTTGAGGTTAGTCTGTCTTCAACGTTTAACGGCTGTGGTCACGAGTACAAAATGGCAGTATATTCATAAACTGAGCTGGCAGATTGATTTTAACTAAGATTGCATCTCCAAACAAATGGCAGCCCAGTCATCCACCTTTTGCTGCTGTTTATCGTCGCGTTGCTAAGATTATTTGTCTGTTCAATCTCGTTTACTGATGAGGCAATGTTCAGAAAAGATGGAATAAAAATAAATTACACAAGCAACATGTGCGGGAAGATCGTAATCTTCACTGTACAATCCAGGCTAGACACCATCATCAGTCTGTCTTTAACGTTTAATGTGCGTAGTAATGAGTTAACTGAAAAGTGTCCCGATAAACAATGGCAGGATATTTCTACCATGAGCAGGCATATAAGATTTTTACATACGGCCGCACGAATGATTAAGGAAACGAGGTTAAAGGACTGTATCAAATTGCGTCTCCAGACCGAATGCAGCCGAGCCGTCAAACTTTTGCTAAGACAAGATCCGTGGCACCACAAATTATGGATCGAGGAAGACCGAGATACGCCCGTACGCCTGACCATAAAGGCCACATTTTACAGGCTGTCGAAGATCGATCCAGATATGAGCACACATCAGGTGGCTCTAGCAAGTTATACATCTCATAGTACCGCATGGAAGGTACTTCAAAAGTAGTACCGCTCTCGGTATTACATGCAGTGTGTTCAAGTTAATTTTTCCTTCTGATCACTCACGACGGGAGAACTTTTGCTGATAATTTATTGCAAAAACTGTCGATCCGTTGTTTGTCTCGTCAGTCTTGTTTAGGGTGAGGTAACATTTGGAACAACTAATATTTGAGGGTGGATTGGAATCCCCATGGTACAATACAGGCTAGACTCCAGCATCAGTTTACAATTAATGTGTGATCTGGAATTGTAGGTGGCTGTTTGAAAGGTCTATATGTTCTTCCAGAACGGGAGCTATCTGCAGGGACATTATTTCAAACACACTTCTAGACCTGCCAGAGGATGTATTCCTGCTAATATGAAGACGCATGTGGTTCATGTATGATGAGGATCCAGCACACTTTAGTCACATTGTTATGCACTGGATGACATCTACCATAAAAGATGAATAAGTAGGGGTAAACCAGCTCAATGGTCCGCATCTTTCCCCCATATTCAATACTTTTGATTTTAACTGTGGAGTCAACTACAACAATTGATTTATTCAGCCGACATTAATAATGCAGAGATGCTTCATCAACGTATCAACGGTAGACCATTCGATACCATGTCGAGATATTTGAAAGGGCCAACTAGTCATTGATCCGACGGGTGCATGTGCGTGTGCAGAAGGAAGAGGAAAACATTTTGAACATTTGTTATGAGTTGCTTTGTTGAGGTACAAAGATGGACATATGTCATCTGGACATTTTATCTTGCTTTGGTGTCAGTAAACCACATCCTTTGGAAGAATATTTTGGATAGTATTTTGGATTGTACATTTAACAGCGTCTACTATAAACTTTGGTGGGAGAAACTTGCCACAAAGATTTTTTTTATTTTATAATCGTTTCACCCCAAGCAAAGTATTACTGCCACGCACGCTGGGTGGAGGGTTTACAGTGAGAGAAGAGGGAAGACAGAAAAGAAAACGGTACTGGTGATGCTGTAGGAAGAGCAAGAAAGAGGTGGAAATCAGGGAGATAGACGGTGAATATTAACGTTGCATTTAAATTTTTTGAGATTGTAACTATTAGAGAAATAAATATACGGAAAAGAATTCCACAGGTGGAAAGTGCGAGAAAAGAAACTGATGGAGTAAAAGTGGGGGTTACATTTGCCTATTTTGACGGCAAAATAGTGGGATCTATTTGCCAACCTAGTTGCATGAGGGCGGGGCACCAGGGAATGAATCCCTGAAAATACATATAGAAAAGACAGAGAGTAGGCACATTAAGTTGAAGAGAAAGTGGCTGAAGGTGAGCTGCCAAATCGAACCGATTACATGGCATATCTTCTTTTGGATTTTGTCGTGAACCTCGAGATGAACAGCAGGATCACCTGACCGGATATGGCAACAGTATTCGATGCACGGGTGAATGGTAGATTTGCTAATGTGCAAGATGGATTCTGACAAGAAAAACATTCTGGCTCGACACAGCTACCCAAACTTCTTAGCTATAGATGTAGCTATTGGTTCAATGTATTAATTTATTTGAGGTCGGCTGAGAAGGTGACGCCGAGGAGACGCAGGCTATTGCTTTCAGGAAGACTAGTGTGATCCATATTAATGGATTGTACGAAAAGTTTCTCTATGGTGGCTAAAGAGAGCATCTTCTTTTTGGAAATATTGAAACTTATGAGCCATTTCTTACCTCTATCACAGATTGGAGTTCCTTTCAAAGCCCTGGAAGATTTCATATTGAGACGGGAGTAAGTGGTGATGTCATTCGCATAGATACCAGTTTAGGAACTGACTACATCAGGAAGAGCGTAGGACCTAGGATAGAACCCTGAGGAATACCAGCGTTCACATGAAAGGATCTGGAATATGCCCATTCTGAGCGACTATCATTTTACGATTTGACAGGAACGATTGGATTAAATCAAACAATCGTCCATTTAACTCTGAAGCTTGCGCAGAAGGTCACCATGCCAAACCCTAGCCGACGCTTTTGAGATATCCAGGAACCAGATATATGTATTCGTTGATGGCCATTGGCACATAAACAGTAAACAGGTCGAAGCGGAAACCATACTGCTTGTCAGAAAATAAATTGTTGGATGTGAGGTATTGAATCATTTCAGCATTGAAAATAGTCTCAAACACTTTTCTAAAAAGCCGTAAGAGGCTATTAGGGCAATAGTTCAGAGGGCTCTCTAGCGTTTTTAAAAACAGGAAGTACAGAGGAGGACTTCAAACAAACAGGGAAGTAAGATGCAGCAAGACAATAGTTATAAAGTTTGGAGAAGACAGTAGAGAGTTCAGGGACATATTTCCTAAGAACGATTAGATATCTTTGAAATACCCTGTTACAACATAATTATATATATATATATATATATATATATATATATCCGGAGACAATCCTGTTTCGATGTATCACAGCTCATCAGTACGGTTAGACATGCGATTGTTTCGAGCCAGGATTGAATCCCGACTGAATTGACATCCCTCAGCAATTCTACCTCTGAGCTGTGAGTGCTTGGTAGAGGAAGGCGGACTTTAGCTTGTTATATACAAGGAAAACACACGCGTGTAGCCGAAAGTACTCAAATTCATTACTGAATGAAGGATGCGTAAAAGGCGTATCAGGTTCTCTAAGACCTCCTTCCTCATTGCATGTCTCAGGAACTTCAGTTGTCTCTTCCTGATGCTCAATATTAATTTCCTTTTCGTTTCCATTCTTTCCAACACCTCGTCATTGATCACATGCTCGGTCCACGATATCCGCAGAATCCTTCTGTAGAACGACATTTCAGCTGCTTCAAGTTTTCCCTTCATCTTTGTTTATATCGTCTAACATTCACTGACATATTGAAGACCTGACTTCATATAGCAATCCAGTATTCTCTTCTTTGTTTCTAGTGTAAGTTTCCTGTGTCATAATACATTACTCAGCTTTTGGATCGCGTCCTTCACCATGCCAATTCGCCTCTGAATCTCTGTGTCGCACTTTCCGTCCTCGGTTAGAATACTTCCCAGATATTTAAATTTTCGTACGTGCTTGATTTTAACACCCGCCACCTATATTTGGCACTTTGTGCTGCTCTTTGCTGATGACCATGCATTCGATTTTCTTGCAGTTTATTTGGCGTCCCTTGTTGTCACTCTCTTCAGCTATCTTTTGCAGGAGGTCTTGCAGTTTCCTTTCCGTGTCTGCAATCAACACTGTTGTCTGCATATCTTATGTTGTTCAGATTCTGACCTCCGATGACAAATTCTGGCATAACATCTAGGGTCCTCAAAATATTTCCTCTTGTACAAGACAAATAGGTCCGGTGAAAATACAAAACCCTGTCATACGCCCCTTATGCAAGCAGTCTGTATGCAGGCAGTTTGCTGCCAGTAGAGAATCTTAATTACCCTAATGTCTTTCTCAAATATGTCGAGGCTGCTGAGCATCTCCTTCAATTCTTTGTGGCGTATTTTGTCGAACGCTTTTGCATAGTTAATAAAGCACAGGTATAAGTCTTTCTTCATTTGTATTGCCCTTTCAGAGAGCATCCTAATCATAAATATGGTGTTTCTTGTCCCAGTGTCTTTGACGAACCCGCACTGTTCTTGTCCTATCTCTTGCCTGATTCTACTTCTCGCTCTATTCATCAGTGCTCGCACGATCAGTTTTGTAATATGACCCATTAAGCTGATAGTGCGGTGTAGTTTGCACTCGTTTGCGCCTGGCCTTCTAGGCAATGCTATGAAAATGGATTTGCATAGGTCGACTGGCATTAAGCCACTGTTATAAATTTCAATTATTATTTCTGCCATTTTCTCTATACTGAATTCTTCTAGGGTTAACAGCAGCTCTATTACAATACTGTCTGGACCAGCTGCTTTGCTTCCATTCAGTTTGGCCTTTGCAGCTTCCACTTCGGTCCGTCCTCATCTTTGTGTATTATCGGTTGCTCTCTCTTGTCACGAAAAGGTCTTTTATATATTCTTTCTGGAGTATTTCCTCTTTATCCAATATTATCGTTCCATCCTTGCATTTTATAAATCGTGTTGAGGAGCAGGTTTTTTGTCCTATCAGTTTTCTTACATCTTTATTCATGTCTGCTTTATTAGTCCTACTTAGTCTCACTACCTCTGCACATTTGTCGTTGAGCCATTCCTCTTTTGCCTGTCGGCATTTGTTCCTTATTTCCTTGTGCAGTTTCCTATATTTTCCGCCATGTCTTGCCATTATTTTCCTTCTCCTTTGCATCATGTTAAAATTTCTTCAATCATCCACTCGTTTTTTTCTTCTGCGTCTGATTTCCTTTGGAGCAACGTTGTTTGCTGATATCACTATCGCTTCGATAATCGTAGCTCCTTGGTGTCTCCTCTGCATGAATTTACTTAAGCTATTAGACTAGCAGCTAGGTCGCACTTTTTAAAAGTGAAACCAATCAAATGTAACCACAACTTCTACTCTACCAGCTTCTTTTATTGCATTTCCCACCTGTAGAGTTATTTTCCGTTTACTTGCTTCCGTGTCAGCTACAATCTCCAAGAATTTAAATGCAATGTCAATTGCCATCGCTTACTCCTTGACTCGTATCATTTCCATGACAACTCTTGTATCATCTTTACACTTTATTCTCATGCAACTCTCTTTACACCAGTGTTCTCATCCTTCTGTTATTCATTCCCTGAAACCCTTTGTAACTTGTTTCTCTTTCTAATCAATCTCCTGTTATGTAACCCCCTACGCATCAGTAGCAGTACTTCCGATGCTTGGGGTGAAATGATTATAAAAAATCACTCAACCTAGCCAAGTTAATCTGTACATTAGTCTCAAACTAAATAGCAAGAAACCACAAATTAGAATAGATGAAAAAATACCCATCCAGAGAAAATATCCTCAAAATTAAATCGATTCTAGCATATACTCATACTCAAAGCAGAAACAAAAAAAGGGTCATCACCTATATTTCAACTTCTAATACAGAACATTTAACACAGAAATCTACGCACACATTCAACTAAATCAACTAATCCTTCTAAAAGAGAGAAAAGAAACTAATACCTAATCATAACAAGTGAACTCCAACCAAAATAAATAAATAAATAAATAAAAATAAAAAATTAATTTTCGAGTGCAAATCTGCAGATCATTATTAAAGAGCCTCAAGTAAAAAAAGCTGCAACTAACCCAGATGCAGATTATACAGCTACCTATCAGAAGGCTATGAATTTAACTTCAAATTCAAAATTAAAAGTATTTTCTCGTTCAAATCTGAGAATTTAATAGCCATAGTTACATTCAAAGTTTTCCACAAACATTACATCGGCCAAACCGGCCAGACACTCCGACAGTTAATTACCACCAAATTAGGGATTCCCGCACTAGAAAAATACCTCTTAGCCAACATAAAAAAGAATGTAGACGACAAAATCTGCCGTAGTTTAATATCTTCCGTGTCAGCTACAATCTCCAAGAATTTAAATGCAATGTCAATTGCCATCGCTTACTCCTTGACTCGTATCATTTCCATGACAACTCTTGTATCATCTTTACACTTTATTCTCATGCAACTCTCTTTACACCAGTGTTCTCATCCTTCTGTTATTCATTCCCTGAAACCCTTTGTAACTTGTTTCTCTTTCTAATCAATCTCCTGTTATGTAACCCCCTACGCATCAGTAGCAGTACTTCCGATGCTTGGGGTGAAATGATTATAAAAAATCACTCAACCTAGCCAAGTTAATCTGTACATTAGTCTCAAACTAAATAGCAAGAAACCACAAATTAGCCAACATAAAGAAGAATGTAGACGACAAAATCTGCCGTAGTTTAATATCTTCCAATTCTACAAATGTGACTACAAAACCACTGAACAAAAGCGTATTAATAAAGAAACAATTTGTTATCAACAAGTTATAAACCTAAACTGAATTCATTGCATAAACCAGAGACAATTCACTCAAAATACACTCTTGTGCAAATTATTTGAAACAAAATGAATAATGTCCTCCTGAGATATTTTGCACTTTCCCTGGTTACATATACGTCGCCTCTTGGCGTTGTTTTTTTTCTTCCAACAGCATTTTCTTTTATTTTTTAGACTGAATGGATACAGTTTGTTTCTTCACCTTGATGAAATGACTGACAGCTGACATCAACAACATCCGCGATCTCTCTGTCTGTTTGTGCAGCGTTATAATTTTCGTACGCTTCGTTGGTGTAACGTCCATCGCAGACAATGGCCATACGACAACTAATAGACAGTCGATACAATAGTGTCAGGGTGTGATAAAAATCTGATGCAATCACGGATGTCGCAATATTTTTCTGAACTAAACAAATTTTATCATATAACTCGAAAATCGATTCATATTACTGCACACCACTGCAAAATATCGAATCTGAGGACAAAATAGAAATCGATTACACCCTGCGCTTTAGTGGGTCTAAAATTGATTGTATGTTAAAAGAAATGAAACTAAAGCAGCTGTTTCAATTAATTCCTTCGTTCCTAATTTTAATAGGAAATTTTAAGAAACACTGTCTCATCCAGGAATTTGACAGTGTCTGAAAAACATTTTAATTATTTTTTTCCTGTGCAGTAGTTATGCGAAAGTGATTGGTCCACTTGCACCTACATTGCATCTAGCATGTCGGTATAGGGGAGACAAGGGAATTTCTCCTAACCGTTATTCCCATAAAAGGTCATCGTTTATATTTCATGTAATCATTGTTTCTCAACGTCAATCGTGTTGAAGTAAATTCTTGCTGAACTGAAATTGGAACTCAGTTTGACAATTCTCCATTTAATTTATCTGTACCAATGAGATTTACGGTACATCTCACTTCTTGTGGGTAAAATAAAGAAGTAAATATTCCCGAAAATATAGCGCCCATAACAGCAAATGTCTCGCTCACTTAAACAAATGCAGCTGTCGCGACAAACAAATTTTTCAACCGAGATAAACACTAAAATCTGAACTGACTTAGAATATTGAATAACTGAACGGTTAAAATATTTCAAAGAGAAAAATATGAGGTCTTCTTTAACAAATGTTATGAAGTAGCTGTTCACGAAAGGGAACGATTCTTATGTTAATATATTGGATTTGTACAATAAATGTTCGGCGGGTCTTTGATGCATGTGTTATACATTGAATCATACCTTATATGTTTTAGAATTCCTATTGACATTTTCATAATGTATTCAACTAGAGGCTATATACTTTCCTCTAATACCTTAAACACAAAAGCCTGTGATATTTGTAAGAAGGCGTTTATATTTATACCAGATATGCATAAAAGTAACAAGGGCTTATAATTTTCCAGTTTAAATTTTACTTGGCCAGTAGGATATAAAATAACCTCACATCATATTCTATGTATGAACACAATTTCAACAAAGGTGCCACCTTTACAAACTTAAGGATGGCTTCAAGTATATACTCAAATAACTTTTGGGTGTAGACTTAAGTATGAACCTACAAATGCAAGATTGTTTGATTTATTTTTAAGAATTATATACCTTTATATTAAAGCCAGAAAATATTTAACCTGACACATCCTTCTAACTAACCCATACCTCTATTTACATTATTCAGACTATTGTCTTTATCTTTGTTGCCATTTGTATGACGTTTCTGCCGTTGTACGTTCCGGTCTTCTTCAGGTGCTAGAAATTTCCAACCGAACCATTTATAAAAACCATTGGGGTATATAAACTGCATTCCTTCCGTAGTTGTGCCTCTTTTCGTAGTCATGAATTATCTCCTTCTAAACCTGCAAGTTACTTGTTCACCACTGCTGTAGCCTGGTACTGAACTTACAACTCTTTGGGTCAATTCAAAGGAACTAACCAACGTCTATATCCCCTGGGCCGTGTGTCCTTAAGAACAAAAACAACTGAATAGTCCTAAGCTGATGCCCACTGACACTAACATAAACCTTTCTAATATTTGGACTCGAACATAAATACTTTCAGTTTTGGGGTATCAAATATTGCATCAAAGAGACCAATGTTTGCGTTCACGCTCAGACATAAATTAACCGACCTTTGCGTCTATACACAAGTACACTCCCGTTCAAAAATTTAAGACCACTTAAAAATCTTTAAAAAGAAATTTTTTTACAGATAGATTTTAAACTCCTCCCACTTAAGGTTACCAATACTACAATCTAAAAGGTTATGGAAACAAAAAGCTACATTCCAAACATTTTATTTAGAAATTTACATTTTTATAAAATGAGGCGATTTACACATGATCAAAATTATAAGACCAGAGACAAAATTTCTACGAAATGGTACAAAAAGTGTATGAAAATATTTAACAACCAAATTTAATAATGAAGTCTACCTCCACTGCTTTTGATGACTTCAAAAATTCTGTCTGGCATGCTAGAAATAAGCGTTTCCATTAAGGTGCGGGGGATGTTGCTCCAGCTTCTGAAGATGGCTTCACAAAGTTCCTTTTTTGTTGAATACTGTTTGCCATTTCGATAAACATCTCTTGTCATCCATCCTCAAACATTTTCAATTGGGTTCAAGTCCTGTGAGCCTGCAGGATGTCCCAAGAGATGGACCCCATTTTCTTGTAGAAAGGTCAAGGTCCATCCTGCAGCATTGATTGCAGCATTATCCTGTTGGAATAACCATCCATCCCCACACAAACGATAACCCTCCGTCATCAAAGATGCTTTTTGTAGCATGTTAACACAACCAGCCACTCTCTGACGACCCTGTACCACCTGGAGCTCCATCGTCCCTCTGTAAGAAAAGGCACCCCATACCCTCCACCATTATGACATGCGGAGAAAATTTCAGGAGGCATGTTTTTGTTATACCAATATCGTTGGAAGCCATCAGGATCATCGAGATTGAATTTTTTCTCATCAGAAAACAGGACTTTCTTCCACTTCTCAACGTCCCATGTTTAGTATTCACGACCAAACTTTAAGCGGTCCAACTTGTGACGTGAAAGCAGCCGAGGAATTTGTTTACGCTTTTTATTTACCATGCCTTTTTTTCTTAAGTGTCGTCTGATGGTTACGGCACTGCAATCAGCATCTGTGACTGCCTTAATTTGACTAGAAGAAAGTCCCTCGTCTTTCATAACAACCCGTCTTATTCTCCTACTCAATGCAGGAGAAAATTTTGGGGGCCTACCAGAGGATTTTGCTTTTCCATAATTCTCACTGTTCTTTAGAAACTTGCAAATCACAGTTTTACTACGATTTACCTTAGCTGCGATCGCCCACTGTGACAAATCTTGCTTATGGAATTCTAGAATTTGAGAACGCTCAACTTTGGTAAGTTTGCTTGCTTGCTTTAGGCATGGTAACACCTTTACGCAGTGATTGCTAATCTCTAACTGAACTAAAAACATTGCAATTGCCATAGATCTAACAATTTATACCCCTGGTCTTATAATTTTGATCATGTGTAAATCGCCTCATATTATAAAAATGTAAATTTCTAAATAAAATGTTTGGAATGTAGCTTTTTGTTTCCATAACCTTTTAGAGTGTAGTTTTGGTAACCTTAAGTGGGAGGTGTTTAAAATCTATCCATAAAAAAAAAATCTTTTTAAAGGTTTTTAAGTGGTTTTAAATTTTTGATCAGGAGTGTATATAAACTTTAGCATAAATCCAACTGATATAATATATATGCGTCTAATGTTTGCAAATAGACTATGATATAAAAGCAACCAATGTTTGTGAATAGTATCGGGTATAAACTGGATCAACTTTTGCGTATATACAACAGCATAAAATAGACCAATATTTAATATAATGCTACAGAATATCGATAATGTACGATTAATGTAAATCGTCGAGCAAAAAACAAGGCTCATGATCTGAAAGAGATTGTCGCATCTAGGTGCTGATTTCAGTGGCCACTTTTATAATGTTTACATACTTATTATCCCTGATGTTGACCACTTTAACCCAAACATATAGCAAATCTTAAAACTGCATTTTATTCCACACACACACACACACACACACACACACACACACACACACACACACACACACACATTATTTAAGTTGGGAAAATCAGCTGATTTTGTTATTTTGTGAAATACAAATCGCCCAACGAAAAAGGAAACGGTAGAAACTATGGTAGCGTAATCAGCTGATCTCCCTAATTTAAATATCTAAAATCTCTACACGTTTAACCCTTATTGTGCTTCAGACATATATCGAGAACTTTTTAATACAACTGTTTACTGGTCTAATTTAAATCTGAACTATAATTGTTTATGTAATTGTTTATATATATATATATATATATATATATATATATATATGCAAAAGATATATTTTTAAGGTAGTCTATATTTATAGGTCAAAGTTCTCAGTAAGAGAGATAGGGTGTATATAATTATAGATATTGACGTTGAAGTGAACAACCTGCGGCGACAGTCAGATTCATGCTTAAACGCAATGATCACCCTACAAATAAATATTAACTGGCATAGATCTGAAAAATCCCAATGAGAGATGCGAATTCCTCGTGTGGGTAATTGCGACTTTCTTATGGCCTCTTTGGTAACGACGCACTTTGGCTATAGGAGTCGTTTTGATCATGAGACTGTAAACCTAAGTTCCATTCCTGTAAACAGGTTGTTACAAAATAATCAACCTTGCACCAATGAAAAGGGTAAACGTTTTTTTAGCTCAATATAAAAGTGATGAAAAACGAGAAAAAAAGCTGTCAATTTCTGGTATCTTCTGACGAGAATATGGAGCGACTTCTGAATGATGCATCTACGAAGCTCCAGAGTTGAGATACTGAAAATAATATCAATCAGCCATGTGACATATTTTATATTTGCATTAGTCTATTTGATGCTCTCTCTCTCTCTCTCTCTCTCTCTCTCTCTCTCTCTCTCTCTCTCTCCTTCTGATATCGATTAAATGATATACCTGATACACACATGGGAAAATGTTGCCCCGTATTAGGATGCCACTACTTTTTGTGGTAGACTAATTGGCAATCAAGGCTGTAAAATCCAATCAGTAATGATAATTAACCCACAGATGGGGGGAATTCGACAAATTAATTCTTTTTCCCAAGAGTATTTGTGTGTATGTGAATGCAATGAATTTAACTGGAATTCAAAATCGGTTTTTGTATTTCTTGTTCCGAAAAATGGAAGAGCCAAGTTCAAATTCCAGTTGAATTTGAACTGGCTGATTTCAAAAACAGCTTGCCTTAAATGTCTTTTCTCCCAAAATTCTACTGACTGACATTTGGCGTTACACTCACCTAGTTATCGCTACACACACACACACACACACACACACACACACACATATATATATATATATTCTTATTACTTTAGAACATATACAACCTACAAACTACCATAAAATTGTACATTTTGTTTCGACATTGAAAGAACAATGTCTCATCAGGTAATTAATAATGATAGTAATTAAAGATAATTATTACTATTATTATTAATTACCTGATAAGACATTGTTTGTTCCATGTCGAATTTTGTGGTAGTTTGTACATGTTCTAAAGTAATAACTAATAATAAATATCCATTGCTCTATTATTAAATGAATATTTTGAACGTTGCAATTAATTTCCTCGTTCTTATTCAATAGGATATATATATATATATATATATATATATATATAGGGTAATCCAAACGTAGGTTTAACATATGTGGAAAAGGTTTTTGTATCGGTTAATTATTTCAATGGTATTCATTGTTTATTGTATTTTATAATTCAAGATCGGTCCGTGAGTATCTGAGGGAAACATTTCCTGACAAATAAACTGGCCGAAGATGTCCAATTGGTTGGCCAGCACATTCACCTGCCTTGGCCACAATGGGTTTCTTCTTTTGGGAAGTACTCAAGGACAAGTGTTTGTGTTGGTGATTTGAAAAATTACATAACAGATGCATTTCAAGAAATTAATTGACAAAGAGGCATGCGCAAAATGTTTATCAAGCGTGAGTGATAGAGTTTAAAGCTGTATAAATTGTGATGGGAAACAGTTTGAACATCTCCGTTGATAAGATTTAAGAGCTTTTCTATTATTTTACACAAAAAACTTTAATAGTCACTGTAATAATTGTATTAGTAAATATAATTGTATAATTAACCTCGAAATAAATGTTACCATTTACTGTCCACCCTGGATAGATATTTAACTGTCAATGGTATAACTGTATTAGTAAATACTATTGTATATATAATCTGAAAAAATGTTATTTATTGTCCACCTACTTTTGGACCAGCCTGTATATGGATAGATAAATCTACACTAATTATTATTAGGCTATAATTTTTAGGTCACTACATTTTAAAAAAATTGATGTATTTCATATTATTTTAGTATTTATTGCCAAATGGATAATTTTATATTTTATATTCAGAATAATTTAGAATAATCCACTTGGCAATAAATTCCAAAAATAGTATGAAATACATCATTTTTTTTAAACTGGAGGGGCCTAATATTTATGGCCGGTAGTGTATAAAGAGATTGTTATTTCGTTTCTTGTGGAGACTTTACAGATTTTGAAAGATCATGAATAAACTGATTGCTAGGAATGGTAAGAATATTGTTTACGCCAAACGTCCAAGCTAGAAGTAATTTAACCTTAAATCCTTTCGAATAATTGGTTTTACCCAAACTCGAAGATGCCACTCCACCTCGCTTGTAGCCGAAAACAGACCAAGAGATACTGTCAAATAAATAGACGTAGAAATTGACTGATTAATAAGACACTGACATAAATTTCCTCGTCTAGCGGCAAGCAAAATTGTTGAAAAGAGGTTTCTGTATCGTTAATTCAGTGTAAGTGAAAAATATTAAGATGAGTTTTAACTTGGGCTGAAATCAACGCCGTTGACATCGAAAAGAAATGCACAACACAAGTGGCCATAAACCAGACGAAAATAGATCGATATAAAAATTGCCAATAAAGTTCTTAGTAAATTCAGAAGTGTGTTTGAACACAGGAAATAACCAGGTTACAGATTGTTAAATTTCTAGGATAAAATATCTTTCTCGCATGGCGGATGAATACACACTATATTTGTATTTACTCCCGTCAAGTTAGCCTTGTGCCAAACTAAATATTAAATAACGATAGAAATGGAGTAGACCTTGAATATTCGCCTATCGCGATGATGAAGCTGGGACGGTTTCAGGGTCGGCCTGTGTCTTGAGTAAGTATTATAACTTAAGCATAAACCAAATCTCAAATAGAGTTCGTACTTATAGTTTAGTCTTGTACCCCCAGCTTGAGGCTCCGACAAACTCTCGGCAAAAATCACAGCGTGGAGAACGGCCGCCGGAGAAATTGTCCGTTGGGGTGTTACTTTTGGTGCCTTAATATACGCCTAGTTATCGTGTCACACATCGCAAAGGAGGTTGAAAATTATCAGTTCTCTGTACCGCTCTAGTAATACTACCCTCTACCTCTTAAGCGCCTTTACTTTATGTGGTTACCACCAAAAGCTATAGAACGAATCTGTCATGCTATTTAACCCATAGCTTGAGGGGGAAATAATGAATTAATACCTTTCCCAACGGTATTTGTAATATCAGTAAATACAACTAATTCAACTGAAATTAGAACTCGGCTCGCCGATTTGTCGTTCCGAGCCGATATCCATTGCACCACAACGTACATCTTCGACCTTTACAAGAGCGTCAATGGAGTACTGCTAACATATATTGGATAGAACTTTTCAGACTTCACTTTTCAGTTTTGATACAGTTTAATAGCTTTTCTGCGTTCTTGTGGGTAATTAATTAACTTCCACCCTACCACCGTTTTCCCTCAGGCGAAACGTGGCAAGCCTGTCGCTATGTTCGTTTAAAGTATTCAGACGCATTACATTCCTTATTTCCACCAGTTCTTACCTTCAAGACTAAGACAAGCTTTTCCCCGCTCAATTTGTTTTTGGCCTCAACATCTATTAATTCATGTTCTGTACCCGCTAATGTCATAGGCAATTAAGACCTTCCACAGCTTCCTTTTGCTCAAAGTAGATTTTGACTCTTTTCAATACAACTTCTTGTTGGTTTGCCTTCCATTTACGTTTTCTATTATGTTCTGTGTTCTTTCAGAACGTTTGTGTTCATGGGTCTCCACAACTTTCAGTCTTAAAAAAGATTTAATAAAAATTTAAAAGTTACTCTCAGAGTAACTTTTGAATTTTTATTAAATCTTTTTGTGGTTGTTCTTCAAACCATTCAAATAAAATCTCTTGCTAGGTAACTCATTGATTCCCCGCACTCTATATTTTTCGTTATATCTTGTCTAAATTGTTTTCTCAAAGCCTTTCTTTTTACATTCAGTCAATTAAGTGCCATACATGAGACACGTTTGGGGGATCATATCTCGAAAGAGACATAACTGACTAGACAGATGATTATCCAGCAGTAGGTAGCCATTACTTCCTGCGGTAGACTGGTTACCAACCAAGGCTATAGAATCCAATCTGTCCTGCTATTTAACCGATAACGCGGGGAAAAATTGATGGATTCATACATTTCTCAAGGGTATTAGCACGCAAGTAAATACAACGAATATCGACTGGAATTCGAACTCGGCTCTCTGATTTCTCTCTGCGAACCGATATCCACTGCACCTCAACTAATAAGTCCAAAATATTTCAAATTGTTGGTTGTCTGTAATGTTAAGTATCATTGTGTTTCTAGTTTCTATTTTCCATGAAACAAACTCATGATCATCTGTTTTGTGCGTGGTAATAATCTCAGTCGCCGGCAGAAACATATGTGTTTGGAAATACGAAACAGAAAATGTGTGTAACAATATATATATATATATATATGATACCCCCCGCATATATATATATATATATATATATATATATATATATATATATTGATACACACATTTACAAGGCAGAGGTACATGACCCAGATGGCCAAAACAAAATATATTTGGGCTCAACCAAAGACACGTTTAAGACCAGGTGGTTCAACCACAGATCTTCATTTAAAATAGAAAACTTAATAAACATTACAAAATTGGCTAACCACGCCTGGAAATCGAAATCAAAATATGGAAAACCCCAGACATAACGTGGAGCATGTTAAAAACTGCCAAGCCTTACAACGATGGACAAATATGTAGACTGTGCTAAGAAGAAAAGTTAGAAATCATGATATAGCCAAATAAAGACAAACTGTCAAATGAAAGAACAGAAATTATTACTAAATGCATCCACACTAAGAAATACCACTTATGGTTATGCAACCATGGATGATTGTTTTAATTCGGTTTAAATTAAACAATGCGCGTTCATAAATTCCCTGCCATGTGAACGTTCAAATAAAACATCATTACAAGAGCGTTCTTAAAAAGAACAACAGTAAAGGTAGAAATCAGTTATTAAAAATCGCCTGAATACATCACTCATGGCAGAAATCTGGGTAACGAAATAACTCGTTTAAAAATGTAATATATATATATATATATATATATATATATATATAATATTCTTGTAACTAGCGTGTTTAATGCCAAATTATAACCATCATGAATTTAATGACTAACTTTGTTATAATTTTAAGTGATGCATTTTGATGTCCGTCGTGCGTAGCCTTCTTCATCCGCTGGTTCTACCGTTACGATTTGTTGCGACAATCATCCCCTTGTTTCATCGCTGAGGTCTTTGGGATTAGACTTGCTTAGTCTGGGTCCTCGTACTGGGCCTTTATTGAAAAGAGTGGCCCTACCAGGAGGTTAGATCTCTCAAAGGCATCATTTTCAGAGTGACTATGCGTGTATGTTTCTATGTGCGTAGATATTATTGTTATGAATTCACTCCCCATCGGATATTTGCTTATTAAAAAAAGAAAATTTTAGCACTAAGCATCAATATAATTTTACACTATGTATTTATATAATTGTGCATTTAAATTATATATGTAGAAATATTATTGTAATGTCTTCACTCTTCAGGGTTATTTGTTTATTAAAAAGACAATTTTAGCACTAAGCATCAAAGTAGTTTAACACTGTATGTATATTAATATAACTGTGTATTTAAAAAATATTAGTTTGTCCCAAAAGTTCGTAAACACTTGCAAAAAACTGAATTTTTATGCAATTTTACTTTTATATTGTTACAGTGATTTTCATCTTTGTATTCCAGATGGCAACTGATAAAACTGAGCTGCGAGTTTTGATTCGTTACTGCTGGAAGCAAGGTCTTTCAACCAGAAAAGCTGCAGAAGAGATTTGTGCTGCCGAAAGTGAGGGCACAATTGCATATGCGGCGATCTCAAAGTGGTACAAGCGTTTCGATTCTGGCAACATGAGTCTTGAAGATAAGCTTCGTTCGGGACGGCCGTTAAAGTTTGATGATGGAGACTTGCAAACCGGGTTGGACATTGCGCCTTCATCGAGCACTCGAGAATTGGCCGATGAGCTTGGAGTTGGCAAATCGATATTTGAAGCAACTTGATTTTGTTCACAAAAAGCCGAACCAAGATCCGCACGAAGCTTTTTGTTTCCATAACCTTTGAGATTGTAGTATTGGTAACCTTAAGTGGGAGGAGTTTAAAATCTATCCGTAAAAAAATTCATTTTAAAGATTTTTAAGTGGTCTTAAATTTTTGAGCAGGAGTGTATTTATTATTATACTTTAGAACATGTACAAACTATTAGAAAATAGTACATTTTTGTTTCATTGGAATAGCAATGTCTCATATGGTAGCTAATAATGATGATATCATTAATTATCTGATGAGACATTGTTCTTTCAATGTCGAAACAGAATGTACACTTTTGTAGTAGTTTGTATTTGTACATGTTCTAAAGCATATATATATATATATATATATATATATATATATATATATATATATATATGTATGTATGTATGTATGTATGTATGTATATTCTCCATAATTCTGATAAGTGACATTAATTCCATTAACGCTCTATCTCTATCTCGATATCGAGCACTTTATGACAAAAATTTTCTTGAGAAAAATGCCATACTACCACTAAACCACTAAAAAATAGCAAACTTGGCAGCAATCATTATTGCACCTTAATACTATATACATGTGTGTGTATGTGTTTTCATGACATGTATGTGTGTCTGCATCTGTGTTTGTGTAATGAGCTGTTAATGGGAATTTGGTTTGCAGAATAGTTTCAGTAGACAAACGAGACGGATAGACCAGCGGAAATGCCTAGAAACAGAGAAAATGGTGTATAGAAAATGTGGAAATTGATAGGTGAACGGAGCGTACAAAACGACAGACGGAGATGGATATTTAAATAAAATTACTGTCAGTAAAGAAAAAAGTGACGAGAGAGAAAAGAAAATTCGCTGAAATAGTTAATGTCACGGTCGGTTAGCCTCTTTTCGTTTCGTTCATTTCGCTGAATCGTGTTATTGAATAAAAGGGTTTCAAATGCGCTAAGATCTTGTTTTTGCGGACTGTGTGGCAATTGAAATCATTTCTTATAGGCGACATTATTTGATTTCTTTTCACATTATTTATTCTTTAACAGATTTTGTATTTAAAAAGCCGAGCCTTACTTAGGCAATTTTGAATTTTAAAAAAATTCTACTTGTCTGCAAACAGGAGTCGCGTGTGGCTGGAAGGAACCTTTTATTAAATAACCAATAAGCTTTCTCACGATATTGCGATTTCAGATGCACTTTCAATCTAACTTTGCTTATATGGAAATGTTTGACTATCCACGCTGTTTCTCATTAAATGCTTGTCCCGTTTTTTCTATCTTACCATCAATCAGACTATCTATCTATCTATCTATCTATCTATCTATCTATCTATCTATCTATCTCAGTCTCTTCATAATCTATCTATCTATCTATCTATCTATCTATCTATCTATCTATCTATCTATCTATCTATCTCGGTTTGTTTTATATAAGTAACCACACTCATTTTCGATACTCACGTTTTAAAATGAATTTTAATATATGAAAAGGCATTCCTGAAGCTTTCATTTTAGCTTTAATTGAAAGTGAAGTAATTAAATTTATTATTGCCAGTAAGCAAAATACGCTGATATATTTTAAATAGTATTATATTGATTAGAATCTAATATTTTTGAGAGTTTTCATTTTAATGGTCATTTTTCAAATTTTGGCCGGATTGTAATCAAAAATTAATAGTAGGTTTTAAAACTCTTGCCAAATTAAAATATACTTATGTGACACATTGTTTGTAAAAAATTAGTAAATATAAAGTTAACTTAATCTGATTTGAAACCAATATTCTTGTTTATAGCATGGAATTAAGAATACAAGTAATTTGAAATAACGTAGGTGTGAAGTGATTGATGTGTGAAGTGAGTGATGACAGCCAGATGTGTAGACAAACTAAGTGTGGTAGACCAGAATTTACGTAAATTTATAAAATCTAAGAGAACGTTTCCTTTCTGGGTTTTAACTACCTAATAATAAAAAACATATTTTCAGCAGGTACCTATTATTTTATTGAATTTTAGTTACTTTAGCTCTATAGCCTAATGTTTGAAGATGCTTTCTGGAAAAATAAAATTTTAAAAAATTATAAAGTTTTCTTAAATTAATTTAAAAATTATAAAATGTTATATCATTTATTTATTATTTATTTATATATTTTTTCAAATTATTCGTTATTATTACTAACTCTTATCATAATGGTTATTGGATGGTAAAGTTGTCATTTTTATTTTTGAAGAATACTTACATTTTTAATTACATAATTGTTTACACTGAATATTTTATTTAATTATTAATATCCTAAGCAATATATAAAAAATTCAGCAATGTGCAACAGAGAAAAACTGTTGGAAATAAGCTTTTTTCCCTGAAAAGAGCGTTTTTTTTTCTATTGCCTTTTCAACCGTCATCATTGCAGCGAATGCGTAGAGATATCGAATGTTCTATCTATCTATCTATCTATCTATCTATCTATTGGGCGTGTATAATGACAATATACATGCTAAAATGTTTGCCTCCTTCTACCAAGCGCCCGTAGCTCAGAGGTAGAATCACCGACTGACGCCAATTCGGTCGGGTTTCAGCTCTGTGTAAAAAGCAATCAGCTGTCTAACCGTACTGATTAGCTGTGATACAACGAGACAGATCTGTCTGCGGATGACTGTATATATGGCACTTAACTGACTGACTGACTGATCTATCTATCTATCTATCTATCTATCTATCTATCTATCTATCTATCTATCTATCTATTTCAAGTTATCTACTATTTAATAGTAGTAGTGTGACGGTTGCATTGTCACCGGAATTAATCTTTAAAAAAATTAAACATCTCATTTTAACAAGTACACTTACCAAAAATATACATACAATTTTCTTCGACGAGGTGGTTATATATATGGATGGGTGCATAAAATCCGAAGACGGAACACTCGTATTAGAGAAAGAGAAGATACTGCAGCGGTGGCATTGATATATAAGAGTTCTCTTCCATGACAGGATAAAGTAACCCACAATACACAGAAATACCGATGAACCAGAAATATTAAAATCTGAAGTGAAATCTGCACTTGCAAAACAAAGCAGCTGAACCAGACGTCATTGTAATAGAGATGTTGAAAGCTTTAGACGACTTCGGCGTAGACAAAATCACAGAAATTATAAATTAAATCTACAACAGTGGCGAAATCCCGGAAGACAAAAGCAGATCGATTTTCATAGCACTGCATAAGAAGCCAGGTGCCAATGAACTCCACCTAACGATCAGCTTAATGAGTTGCATGACAAAATTCATCACCCGAATTCTGATGAACACAGCGCGCAGCAAAATCAAACCGAAAAATAGGACAAGAGCAATGTGATTCATTGACTGTACAAAGGCATTCGACAAAGTCCGCTACAAAGATCTAATAGAGACGCTTGGAAACCTTTACATATTTGGGAAAAAACTTAAAGTAATCGAGAACATTTACTGGCAGCAAACTGTCTGCATACGAACAGGAAACGCGTTCAGTAGGTACACACAGATGGAAGGAGTGTAAGACAAGGATTTGTTTTCTCACCTGATCTATTCGACCTATACAGCGAGACCATCCTGTCAGTACTAGATGGCGGTCGCAATCATAACAATATAAGATACGCAGATGATATAGTGCTAATAGCAGATAAAGGAAAGAAACTAAAAAACTACTGGAAATAGTTAAAGAAAACGGAAAGAAAGGACTACAAATAAACTACAAGAAAACTGAAAGCATGATAATCTGTAAAAAGAGGAACCCAAAATAACAACTAGAACTTGGTGATACGAAAATCAAACAATGCAGAAATTTAAATACCGAGGAGGCGTTCTAACAGAGAAGGAAAGTGTGATACGGAGATCCGAAGGCGTACTGGCATTCTAGAAGCTTAGTAGAGTGTTAAGAGACAGGGAGATTTTGCTGGAAATGGCAGAGTTCTGATTTGTTATGTGATAGCAGGGAATTATGGACAATTTCATCAAAGATGAAAGAAAGACTCGAAGCAACCTAAATGTGGTTCTATATAACAATATCATGGATGGAGCACTCGTGCAATAATGGACACAAAAAGGAAACTGATACTTAACACCAGGAAAATACAGTTAAAGTTTTTGGGACATGTAATCAGGAAGGGGGTTTGGAGAACCTGATGCGCACGGGACGGATAGAGGGGAAAAGGGACAAGAGAAAGCAACGCACAGTATAGATGAGAGACTTGAACAGATGGATGGTGGAGCGGGAATTGAATGGAATAACAAGAGAAGGAATATTAAGAGCGTCAAGAGATAAGGAGATGTGGAGCTTCATGATCGTCTACATCCTGAAGGGAGAATGCACATAACAGAAGAAGAAGAAGAAGAAGAAGAAGTAGAAGAAGAAGTAGAAGAAGAAGAAGAAGAAGTAGAAGAAGTAGAAGAAGAAGAAGAAGAAGAAGTAAAAGAAGAAGAAGAAGAAGTAGAAGAAGAAGAAGAAGTAGAAGAAGTAGAAGAAGAAGAAGTAGAAGAAGAAGAAGAAGTAGAAGAAGAAGAAGAAGAAGTAGAAGAAGAAGAAGAAGAAGAAGTAAAAGAAGAAGTAGAAGAAGAAGAAGTAGAAGAAGAAGAAAAAGTAGAAGAAGTAGAAGAAGAAGAAGAAGAAGAAGTAGAAGAAGTAGAAGAAGTAGAAGTAGAAGAAGTAGAAAAAGAAGTAGAAGAAGTAAAAGAAGAAGTAAGAAGAAGAAGAAGAAGAAGAAGTAGAAGTAGAAGAAGAAGAAGAAGAAGAAGAAGAAGTAGAAGAAGAAGTAGAAGAAGAAGAAGAAGAAGAAGAAATCTTGACAAACTCCTTCCCTATTTTCAACTTCCTGTTATGCATTTTGAAATTCCTGTTGTGCAATCAAAATAAAGCGTTCGAAAATCATTTATTCGGCGATATCGAAAGTTTGAAACCATGGACCAATCTTTCCGGTTTTAATATTTAAATATTTAATTGACCGATCTTTCCAATTTTAATATTTAAAAGATTTTTAATATTTTATTTATTCAAATATATATTGAACGTTTGTAATACAATTGTTTACTGGTCTAATTTGACTCTGATCAACTAATGTTTAATAATTATATATTTGTTTTCATATAGAGAGACGCTGCCAGTTTTTAATTAAATTCTACTTATAAATATTGGAATAACTTTTTCTTTGTTTCAACAACTATTTGAAAATCTAGTTCTTTAAAGAGTCTGTAAAGCATTTTCCTTATTCTATCATTCTCTATTTTGTTGCCCGGTGCTATTATTAATCCGTTATCTCTGTATAATCCGTGGTTGTTATTAATTTTACTTAGAATATATATTCCCATCAATTTTGAAATTTTGGTTCCATCAAACAAGTCTTCTTGGACATCAAATGTGCCTTTTTTATTTTTAAATCCATGCTTCACCATTGTGGAATAGTTTGGATTTTCGGAAATGTAGATTTATATTTATATGTTTGGATGATATATCATGTACCACTTAGCAAAATTTAATGCTTCCATTAAAATTTTGTCAGATATTGATGGCTAGAAGTGTTTAATGTCATATTTTATGAATGTATATTTGGTTTTGTTTTGAATTTTTTGAAACCAAGAAATACAATCACCTGTATTTTTTCACTGAGAGTGTGTATCCATATATGAAATCAGATACAAATTTAATATACGGAAACACAAGATCTAACCATCCCAAAAGCATAATAACACACGTCCATAAAGAAATAGAACACAGACTATGAAAAATTCGTCAAACAAAGCAATCTTTGAAGAAAAGAAAAAAGAATACGAAGATGCCTTTAAAAGATCTGTCCAGAAGAACGTTTTAGAATAAAAATTCGTCAAACAAAGCAATCTTTGAAGAAAAGAAAAAAGAATACGAAGATGCCTTTAAAAGATCTGTCCAGAAGAACGTTTTAGAATAAAAATTCGTCAAACAAAGCAATCTTTGAAGAAAAGAAAAAAGAATACGAAGATGCCTTTAAAAGATCTGTCCAGAAGAATGTTTTAGAATAAAAACCCCCGCCAAACAAACAAACGAAATACAATAGAAATCGAAACATTATTTGGTTCAACCCACTGTTTTACTTAGAAGCAACAACCAAGATAGGACAAATGTTTTTAAATTAATCAATAAACACTTTCCTAAACAATCAGAATTAAACAAAATGTTCGATAGGAATTCAATCAAATTATGTTATAGCTGTACTAGTAATTTAGAAAATTACATAAAAAAAACAAAATATCAGAAAGTTAAATAATAAGAAACAAAAAACATCATTAAAAAGGAATGTAACTGTAGGGACAAAAAAATACTCACTTAATGGACTTTGTAATGCAGAAGGGGTTATTTATAAGGCAGAGGTACATGACATAAATAGTCAAAGTAAAAGAATTAGGATCTACCAAAGACATATATAAAATCAAATGTAATAATCATAAATCTAAGCTGGAAAAATTCAAATATTGTTCCAAACTGATTAGCCACGTGGGGAAATTTAAGCTGGAATATGGAAAATAACTTGATATAACTTGGAGCCTAATGAAAATAGCCAAACTATACAACAATGGTAAAGTATATATTGCCGCTGTTGTAGATATCGTTTATTATTTCTGTTAGTCTGTCTACGACAAAGCTTTCTGGGGGCATCAACATCTCTATTGCAATCCTGCCTGATCCCACTGCTTTGTTTCTTTTCAATTCGGCCATTGCTGATTCCACTTCAGTTTTTAATATTTCTGATTCATCCGTAATATTGTGCATTGCTGGTTGCTATCCCTTGTTGTGGAGGAGATCTCTAATGTACTCGTCCCATCTTAGAAGATCTTTTTTTTATTAGTGTGCCATCCTTTGCTTTTATACATTCTGTTGCTGAGCATATCCATTGCCCTGTTAGTTCTTTTTTATGCTTGTCTCCATTAACTGTTGTGCTCAGTCTCTCTACTTCGGCACACTTGTCGTTGCGCTATCTTTCTTTAGCCTGTCTAAATGTGCTCCGTATTTTCTTGTACAGTCTCTTGTATTCTGTTCCATATCTTGGTATCGTTTTCTGTCTCTTTTGCATCCGGTCAAGAATCACTTCGGTGATCCACCTGCTTTTCTTACGGAGTGCATTTTCCTTTGGAATGATGTCGTTCGCCGATATCACTACAGCCGCTCTTAGTGCATCCCATTTTGAGCTTTCATTTCCAATTTGTCCTTCGTATATCGTTTTCACGCTCTCCGTATACATTTTCTGCACGTTCATGTCATTTATGAGTCAATTGTATTGCAGTCTTAGGGCTGAGTTAGGTTTCTTTAATCTCCTTAGTTTTATCCCTACTTTGCCTACGACTGACAGGTGATCGCTTCCGCAGTCAGCTCTTGGGTAGGCTTTGCAGTGAAGGACTTCGTTTCTAAAACTCTTGTTGACAGTAATGTAGTCAATTTGAACCAGGTGTTGGTTATTATCTGGTCATTCGCTGTGCACCGTTTGACCAACTTCTGACCACAGCTATTACGGTGTCCTAGTCCGAATTCACCGACCATTTCACCCTCTCTTCCTTGTCCAACTTTCGAATTCAGGTTCTTCATGATAATTCTGATTTCTTGTGATTTCTTTTTTAATTACTTTCATCTCCAGCGAATATAATTTTGTGCTCGTCACTGATGGAGTCTCCGTTGTTTGGCCACCTCGCGCCTAAAATGTTTATGTTATCTATCTATCTATCTATCTATCTATCTATCTATCTATCTATCTGAATATATATATATATATATATATATATATATATATATATATATATATATATATATAAGTATCATAACTTTTAATTGTATCCAAATAATGAGTATTTGTGAATTACATGATAACAGATATATTCGTTAGTATTTTCATTAACTTCAACATCATGAGCGACTACGATGAATAAAGACAAGAAATATAAGCAATTAGACAACAGTTAACAAATGGAGAAAATTCTCTTGAAAACAATAAAGGAAAATCTATTGAAGCAAATCATCGTGAGATACAAATTGAGACACATTCAGTAGAGGGAAGAAAATAGCGTAAAGAAAAGGGCAATGACACTCACAAGCGGAAAAATGTTAGAAATGTGAGTCCAGGCAAACTAATAAAGTAAATACTGTACACCGATTTCTAAAAAAAATTGAATTAAGTTGTTATGGGGAAGCATTAAATCTTAGTTGGGCTGCCCGTGACAAAAGAGACAATAAGCCGGATAATTGTATGACCATATGTTGTAAATCTTTTTATATGTTCATAGGATTTGGCGAGTTTTCTTTCTTTCTATCTATCTATCTATCTATCTATCTATCTATCTATCTATCTATCTATCTATGCCCTTATATATATATATATATAGGATGTAAAAATCCAAGAGACAATATGTTGATTGAGGTATAGTTTCATTGGTAAGATACGTGTCAAGTAGAAAAACGTGTTGACACATTCACTTAAACAGGCACAAGTTTTTTTCTTCTACATTTAATATTCATCCATTTGCTTTATCACACGTGACACGTATCTGACCAATGAAACTATACCTCAATCAACATATATATATATAGTCATCCGCAGACAGATCTGTTTCGCTGTATCACAGCTCATCTGTACGGTTAGACAGCTGATTGCTTTTTACCCAGGATTGAAACCCGACCGAATTGGCATCAGTCGGTGATTCTACCTCTGAGCTATGGGCT
Source organism: Ascarosepion bandense (assembly GCA_037127315.1). Classification (NCBI taxonomy): domain Eukaryota; kingdom Metazoa; phylum Mollusca; class Cephalopoda; order Sepiida; family Sepiidae; genus Ascarosepion; species Ascarosepion bandense. Next base: position 479,762 of record JBBBDQ010001327.1, read on the forward strand.
CTCGTCAGAAAGAGACAGACTTTTTAGCGTGTATATTATCACTATACATGCCCAATAGCTGACAGTGTTCAAATTCATTGCTGAATGAACGATGCGTAGATGCCGGAGCAGATACTGTTTTCCAAGTCTACCATTTTTCCAGCGTGCTCCATCAGGGTTTGAGAGCGTAAATATATATACCATTCTTCCAGAGTGCTCAATTAGGGTGTGAGAGCGTAAGTATATATATATATATATATATATATATATATATATATATATATATAGGTATGGAAGATCAACCAGATACGTTACCATGGTATTGACCTTTTCGGTTTCGTCAGCCGAAAACAAATTAACTGAAATGTCAAAACCATGGTAGTGTAACCGGCTACTCTTCCCTGCCTAAATTTCTAAATCTCTACATCTTCTTTCAAACGTGCATTGAGCACTTTCTAATGCAACTGTTTACTGATCTAATTTTATTTAAATCTAACCTATAACGATTTAGTATATATATATATATATATATATATATATATAGAGAGAGAGAGAGAGAGAGAGAGAGAGATAGATAGATAGATAGATAGATAGATAGACAGAAAGAAAGAACGAAAGAAAGAAAGAAAGAAAGAGAGAGAGAGAGAAAGAAAAAAGAAAAGCCTGATGGAGTAACGAACAGTGGCTGAATTTGATAAACTGCTAGAGAGCCAAGATGTTTGGAAAGGAAGAAATCCGTCTCTTCTTCCCCCATATATGGGTAAATAGCAAGATATACTGTATTCAGTATCTTTGAGTGGCAAGCAAGAGAGAAGAGAAACAATGTTTATGACTTTACTAATTAAGTTGTTAGGAAGGAACAGTAGATCTTAGTTGGGTTGCACGTGTGAAACACGGAATAACAAAAGAGACAATCAGGCGGATAATGGTAAGACGTCGTGTTGTAAATCTTTTAGACGTTCATATCTGGTTATAATGACTCTTTAGTGACCAGCATAATTTCTTGGCGTTTGATTAACCAGAGAGAAATGACGGTTGATATACAGCGTGAATGGTTGCTTTGACACTGTCTGGAATTTCTGAATTGGCTACAATTCAAGTTTTATAAAGTCTGTATACGTACACATACAACTAAATATATAGATTCTAAGATATGAGTATAGAGCTATTCGGAAATTATAAATTGAGCCTAGCTTAAAAAAAGAAACGAAATATTGATCGCCTATCAGTTTTATTACATGCTACTCGAAAAAGATATAATTGTCAGGTTTTATTATTAGTTACGGAGACTTTTTATGGCTTGACTCATAAATTTGATAAGACTAACTATAAGGATAACTGTCTTTTAATGAGGAGTCACACTATCGATCGAAAATATACGAATTACGTCACTTAATGAAGGAACTCGAGTATACTGGTTTAATGAGTAATTGTTTAATCTCATTTAATTCATATAGCATCTAAATATACAGGCCATAATTTTCGGGCCTCAAAGAAGGACAGCTTTCAAAATCTTTATTATTTATTGATTTGTTTTTAAATATTCTTTTATTGGGGATGTCATTAAGCGCTTTCACGTTCCAACTAGCGTAAACATTCAAGTATCAACACACACACACACACACACACACACACACAAAACAAAAACCTGGAAAAAAACGAAGACACTTCTGTGAAATTTTCACAAGTATAGCCAGTTACTCTTATTGTTCACAGAGTCAGTCAGTCAGTCAGTTAAGTGCCATTCGTGATACACGCTTGGGCGATCATGTCTCGAAACATGAATAGAAACATGACTGACTGGGCAGAATATTGTCCCGCAGCAGGTTGCCAGTGCTTTCTGCGGTAGACTGGTTGCCAGCCAAGGCTATAGAACCCAATCAATCCTGTTATTTAACCCATAACTTGAAGGAATAGACGGATTAATACCTTTCCCAAGGGTATTTGCGCGTAAGTGAATGCAAGGAATTCAACTGGAATTCGAACTCGGCTCCCCGATTTCTCGTTCCGAGCCATCGGGGAGCCGAGTTCGAATTCCAGTTGAATTCCTTTCATTCACTTACACACAGACTAACAGAACAAAATCACAGCGAACAAAAACCCAGCCTCTTTTTACAGAAGTGGTCAAGATTCTATTCACCTAAATAGCAACCTTGTACGTAAATGAAAATAAATTTAACAATGGAACATTAAAAAAGAACATTTCTTCTAAATCTTGACCTCAAATTTAGACATTGATAACAATATCCATTGAAGCAAGTCTCCTTGAGTGCAACAAACTGCGCCTCATTTTCAATCAACCTGAAGTGGAACGATTATATTTACTGAATCTACTCCAAAGAAGATTAGCACTCTATGTCGAAATAGAAAGTTTTTTCGTCAGAATAAATCTTTCACATATATGAATCTACCATTCGTTCATATATTGGATAGTACTGCCATATCTGACCGTGTGCCCTAAAAATGGATCTGCAGTGTAATCGGTCTTGACTTGGCATCTCGACTTCAGTCACCCTCTCACCGACATGAAGAGGCTTTCTTTTGTCTCTACTACAAAGATTTTCATGTCAACTGAACTGATGAGCTGGTGTTCCGTCCATGTGAATTTAAATAAGATATTAATTTGGCAGTTCGGTCCTACCCTTTTACTAATGAAATGCTTAAATGTAATCCTCTCTTCTACTCGAAAAGTTTCTTTTCTCGGACTTCCCGCCTGTGAAATTCCCTGCCGTTTACTTGCTTGGCTGATAGCTCTAATCTCTAAAAATTTAAATGCAACGTCAATTTCCATCTCTTATCTTCTTGACTCACATCCTTTCCATGACATATATATATATATATATATATATATATATATATATATATATATATATATATAAGGGTTATTTCCATCAAATAACCCTTGTATCATGATCTTCCTTTCCACTTCACTCTCATGCAGTCCTCTTCACACCTGTATTCTCTTCCAATATTTTACTCATTCTCTAACTCCCCGACTCCCCTGTACTAATCCTCTTTCTCATGTCACCTCTTCTGTAACCCCCTTGCGCACCAATGGCAGTTCTGCCTTGCCTTGGGGTGAAATGATTAAAAAAACATTCACGCGTGGAAACTTCGACTCGGTGTAATGGTTAGAAACCTTGTCTCGCTGTATCAGTTACAAATGGAAATCATGATTTATCTCCCTCTAAACCTGTAATTTATTTGTTCACCACTGCTGTAGCCTGGTATTGAACACACAACTCTTTGGGTCAAATCAAAAGAAGTAACCACCGTCTCTATCTACTGGGCCATGCGTCCTTGAGGACAAGAAGAGGCACTAAGCAAGGAATGAAGTTCATTACCCCAATAATTCTAATGAAGGGTTTGGTTCAAAATTCCTAGTACCTGAAGAAATCCGGAGCGTACAACGGCCGAAGCATCGTACAAATATCAACAAAGACGAGGACAATAGTCCGAATAATGTAAATACTACCTCATCTCAGAAATATAGATATATTGTTAAATATAAAAGACAATGAATATCTATTATGTTTAATCATGAGCCGTTCTAAATTTCGTGTTTTGGCTATAATTTCAGGTGAAAATAAAGACAAAAATTATCCAACATTTGCATATTTTTTATGCTTTTTCTAAATTTTCGGCTCACATGAGCCATCTTCAGAGAATTTACAAAGGCGTTAGCATAATGCCATCCACCATCAAAGATGATATTATCTTGTGTTGACATAAAACACTGCTATGCGACTATAACTGTCAAGGAATAGCTGACGCAGGTTGTAAATTTGTAATGTGGTTCTGTGACGTCACATCACGTGAGAGACCGAAATATTAACAGAATTATATGTCTCAATGCAATGTAATGCGTTGTGACTAGATTGAAATGTGATTTTATTGAGTGTGTTGTTTTGATTTAATATAGATGGCTTCTAATATCTGAATGTTCTTTTTACTGTGTGTAAGTCTGCATATTGGATATCTTTGTTAATGTCCCAATTTCTTATATTAAAATGCCCTTGAATTTTCAATGTTAAATTTGTTTCTTTATTACGAAATTTTTATTCATAAGACTGGAATTTTGTCCCCCTTTTTGTATTTTGTTCACTCCAGTTTTGTCCATTAAGATTTTGTTCACTAGGTTTTTGTCATGGATTTATCCATAGAAAAATTGGTTTGAGAATTTGAGAACTGCATTAAATAATAATTTCCAGTTAATAATAAATGTTAGTATTTCTTTGAGTAGTCCTCCAAGAAACTGTGCGAAATGATATGACGACGACAACGTTTCCCGATATTTTATCGATTAGTTCTCTGCCAGGCTTTATCTTTTTTAAAATGCTGTCTTCGTTGAAAAAATCTGTGGCGTCAACGAAACTGCGTAGCAGTGAAAATGTCAGAATCAGTTGCAGAAGCGAATGTTTATATTGACCTAAAAATAATTTTTAGATAGGTACACTGGTAAAATCTCCTGTAATTTTTTTTTCTAATAGAACATACTTTGATAGAAAATATTGAATTGAAAAATTTCGCCCGGTGAAAGCAAAGATTAGACGATCAGTCTGATAATAAATGGATGTAGCAAATTAGCTGAGAAGTATAAGGAAAGACGTAATTTAGGATAGCAATTTATTCTGAACTTGAGAAGAGGTCAGGATTTAAATATTTAGACCAATCATGGACAGTCTGTGGCCAGCAGTTCGTTTGGTCTTTCTGATCGGCCCGCTTAATTTCGTAAGGAAAGTAACGTTTCTTAAAATGTTATTTTGTTTCATTTTCACTTGTTCACTCACACACTCTCACACACATAACCGCATAAATACTCTCTGATTAAATACAATATTTACTGAATTTTGTAAACTTTTGGTGAATGGAACGTAGTCAGCCTTTTATACAATTGACGATTTTCACTAAGGAAAATCATACGTGTAAATCTTTTGCTTTTGAAACAATTTTCTTTTTAAGAAGAAATATGCATTTTTTATTTTCAAATGAATACATTAGAAATGTTACAGGTATATGCTTACTCATATGGTCTTCTGTAATTAGAATATCTGAGGTACCTACTACAAAAAATGATCTTGAATCTTTTTATCAGTAAGACCTGCCTTGTGATGTGCAATAGATCATGATCGAAAAAGCTTGCCGATGCTTGAATAAGACAAATCGTATAAGCAGATATGTTAAGTTGTTAAGAAATGATCCCTTTTTTATTTGCTGTGACTCTGCAGAGTGTTCTGCTGCTAATATACTTAACAAAAACTTAGTTCTTATTAGATCAATTGCAAATTGAAAGTAGCCTCTAAGTTTGTGATATTGCCTTTTCTTTACTTTTTCAAATCATTTTACCCCAAGTGAAGCAATAAAATCCTCTAAGATACAAGGATTAATGGGCGTTAGAAAATATTACACTTGTTCCCTTCAAACCATGTCTCCAAAAAACAAAATATCTACGAATTAGAACATGAAAAATCAAAATCATGCTTTTGTAAATATGGAGCATCTTCCGGCGGACCGGATCCTGATTACTCAACGCTGCCTTTTTATTGTTGTGTGTATCAAAAACCGGAAATGTCTCACTTCAAGCCCACAGTTTGGTGAGAAATAGAAACAAACGCTAAGATGTGAAACGAGAACGCAAACCCTGATTTTAATCCAATTATTTTATTCGGAGTTTCGCTTGGTTGGTTGGTTGGTTGGTAGGTATTTGACACTTAATAAATCTATTGCTATGTCACAATAATAGATTCCTGCCTAGTTTAAAATCTTTGTCCACCTAAAAACCACGACGTGTAGTGGGCAACAGAAACGAGTGGCATCGGAAGTTCCTAGGAACAGTCTATTACTTCACCAAGAGTGGACCAGTGTTGGTCTCGATCCAAACTGTAACTCCTAATATCATGACGTGTGGCTGGCAATACCAAGGAGCGTCATCGAAGCTATCCTAGGAACAGTCTGTCCCCAGCTAAAGGTGGAAGAGTATTGGCATCGATCCAAACTGTAACTCCTAATATCACGACGCGTGGATGGCCACATCAAGGAGCGTCATCGAAGCTATCCTAGGAACAGTCTGTCCCCAGCTAAAGGTGGATGAGTCTTGGCATCGATCCAAACTGTAACTCCTAATATCACGACGCGTGGCTGGCAAGATCAAGGAGCGTCATCGAAGCTATCCTAGGAACAGTCTGTCCCCAGCTAAAGGTGTAAGAGTATTGGCATCGATCCAAACTGTAACTCCTAATATCACGACGCGTGGATGGCAACACCAAGGAGCGTCATCGAAGCTATCCTAGGAACAGTCTGTCCCCAGCTAAAGGTGGAAGAGTATTGGCATCGATCCAAACTGTAACTCCTAATATCACGACGCGTGGATGGCAAGACCAAGGAGCGTCATCGAAGCTATCCTAGGAACAGTCTGTCCCCAGCTAAAGGTGGAAGAGTATTGGCATCGATCCAAACTGTAACTCCTAATATCACGACGCGTGGATGGCAAGACCAAGGAGCGTCATCGAAGCTATCCTAGGAACAGTCTGTCCCCAGCTAAAGGTGGAAGAGTATTGGCATCGATCCAAACTGTAACTGCTAATATCATGACGTGTGGCTGGCAAGACCAAGGAGCGTCATCGAAGCTATACTAGGAACAGTCTGTCCCCAGCTAAAGGTGGAAGAGTATTGGCATCGATCCAAACTGTAACTGCTAATATCATGACGTGTGGCTGGCAAGACCAAGGAGCGTCATCGAAGCTATACTAGGAACAGTCTGTCCCCAGCTAAAGGTGGAAGAGTATTGGCATCGATCCAAACTGTAACTGCTAATATCATGACGTGTGGCTGGCAAGACCAAGGAGCGTCATCGAAGCTATACTAGGAACAGTCTGTCCCCAGCTAAAGGTGGAAGAGTATTGGCATCGATCCAAACTGTAACTCCTAATATCACGACGCGTGGATGGCAACACCAACGAGTGGCATCGGGACTATCCTAGTAACAGTCTGTCTTCCCCACTCCAGGTAAAGATGAACCAGTAATGGCCAACTGTAAGTTTTAATATAGACTAGAAATCGATAATAATCAATGTATGGTTTGTTGTCACTTGATCTCAAATGCTGTAACTTATTTATTTATTTATTCATTTATTCTCTTTCAATCAAGGGAATGCTACTTACATACAACAGATTTTGAATTAAAATATGTACTTCTTCTAGACTGCCAAGATAAGTTAGAAAGCAACAATTTAATTACTGTTAACTTTTAACGGGACAAGAAAAGAATAATTTCTATCTCTCTTAAGAGTGTTCTTCTATGTAGAGCATACTTTCAAGATCTTGGTGATCATGTCTCTCCACAATTTCCTATTTTTAACAGCTCCTAATAAATTTAAACTTTTTGTTATATCTCTCCCAAACGTTGTTCTGTCATTCGTTTAAACAAGCACGTTACGGGAATTTAGCGCTGTTTTCCACTGTCTCTCATGACTTTGATATGTTTTGTGTGTGTCAAAGTTTCCAAGTCTGATTTCCTCATGACGTGTCCTCGAAATTTTAACTGTTTCTTCCTCATGTTATGCATAAGTTTTTTTTGTTACAATTTTCTTTAAAACTTCTTTGTTATTTACATATTCAGTGCATATAATACTCAGCATTGTTCTGTATAACCCCATTTCTTTAACTTAAATCTCTTCATTCATCTGTAAGGAGGTTTTCTCTCTGTCTCTTTCTTTCTCTCTCTCTCTCTCTCTATATATATATGATAAAAAATCTGTCGCTTTCTGCGTCAGGTGATGTAAACAATCTCTCGGACGAACGCTGTTCGCGTAAACGTTTCTAATTTAAATTTTAAAATCATTTGTTTCTGATGAAAGGCCGAGGACGGTCTGAAATATCAAATATAATAATAGAAATAAATAAATAAATACTGTCGAAAAAATAAATTTTTAAACTTCCAAGTTTTTAGTAGTTTTTCTTATATATATATATATATATATATATATGCCATGAAAAAACAGTTCAGTAATCATTTCTTTATGTCAGCTGACATTTTCTTGTTTCTTTATACTTTGCTTAGCTTTTGGAAAGGAATCTTTTGCTATCAAAAAAAGGGAAAAAACAAAATTCTTTTAGTTTTGACGCTACATTATCACCACGTTTGTTTACATTCCCGCAACTGGAATCTTTCCTCGGACCAAGCTGGTCTTCGGAGCGCAATTTCTTTTTTTATTGTCAAGAATGTCCATTGTTGTGCAGTGGATATCGGCTTGGAACGAGCAATCGGAGAACCGAGTTCGAATTCCAGTTGAATCTGTTGCATTCAGTTACGTAAAAATACCCTTGTGAAACGTATTAATCCACCTCTAGCTATGAGTTAAATAGCAGTACAGATTGGAGTCTATAGCCTTGGTTGGCAACTAGTTTATCGTAGAAGCTAATGGCAACCTGCTGCGGGAGAATCTACTGACAAATAGCTGTAAGGAGAACAGATGGATCTCAAGGTGCGAAAGTGAATGTAACAAACTTGACAGGAATTCAAACTCGGTTCTCTGATTTATCATTACAAGTCGATAACCATCACGCCACATGCATATCGTCATGTTAATGAGTGCATGATACAAAAAAATTCATATTTCTACGATTATTACACTTTTACGTTGAGACAAGACAAAATATTACACAACAAAAATTACAAAACATAAATAAAAAATAAATAAATAAATAAAATAATACAAACGCACCATCGCTTGAAGCCATCATAACACTCCCCCCTAAAAAATTACTTTACACAAAATGTCTTTCAACCGAAGGTCTGCCTGTTAAATATATTCGAAAATAAATAAGCACATAGGCAAAATCAATACAATGCCGCAAGCGGCCTTTCATTTTGTTACATACCCCCCC
>JBBBDQ010001328.1:0-12500 GCA_037127315.1 Ascarosepion bandense
GTGTGTGTGTGTGTGTGCATATATATCACCAAGTCTACTGTTGACGTTAACGACCATAACAGAGTATATATACCAGGCTCTCGTATAGAACGGCTAGGATCGAGCTATTGCACTAGATATCTCTAAATCTTTTGACAGAGTCTGCCATGCTGGCCTACTACGCAAGCTACATAGCTATGGTGTAACCGAACAATTTTTTGACCTAAGCCAGTCTTTCTTTTCAACTCGCGTAATGAAGGTTGTATTGAATGGGCATGCTTCCAGATACTATCATACGAACGCTGGTGACCCTCAAGGCTCAATTCTTGGTCCTACATTTTTTTCTGATCATCATCAACGATTTCCCTGATGTAATCAGATCCCAAGTAGGCATTTATGCAGACGACACAACAATTTACTCCCGCCTAGATAAAAAAAAATCTGCCGATGCTGACAAAGCAAATTTAGCTGCTAAGCTTGAAAAGGACCTGCAATATGTGGTGGAATAGGGTATGAAATGGCTCGTAATTAGGGTAAGAAATGGCTCGTAAACTTTCATGTTTGGAAAACGAAGCTGCTATCATTTAACCACCATCGACAATTGTTTCTATTCCACATCAAAAGAATCAGGCTAGTCAAAACACTGCACCTCCTATGTCTAAATCTATCAGCCACCCTCAAGTGCAATGACTACATTGAATCCATAGCTAAATCTGCTGCTCGGAAGAGTTGTTCTCATTGTAGCGCCAGGAAGTTTTTTCTCGTGTAAATATACCTTACACATATATAAATTTACCATACGCCCGTGCATTGAATACTGCTAACACATCTGGTCGGTTGTCCCTGCTATTCATCTCGGGCTTCTTGACAAAATCCAATGGAGAACCTGTAATGTAATTGATTCTGACTTTGTAGCTCAAATCCAGTTACTTTCTCACCGACGTAATGTGGCTTTCCTCTGTCTCTTTTGCAAATACTTTCGGGGCTTCAGCCCCCTCTGCATGAATTTACTCAAGCTACTAGACTAGCAACTAGGTTTTACCCTCTTACAGGGAAACCAATCAAATGAAACCGCAATGGCTACTCGAGCGGCTTCTTTGATCGCACCTCATGCTTGTGGAATTCCCTTCCGCATACTTTCTTCCCTGAAAACTATGATCTCCAAGAATTTCAATGCAAAGTAAATTGTCATCCCTTATCTTCTTGACTCACATCCTTTCCATGACAACCCTTGAATCATGTTCTTCTTCCTTTCTACTCCACTCTCATGCAGCCCTCTTCACACCTGTATTCTCATACTTTTCTTACTCCTTCTCTGACTCACCTGTAACTTGTTTCTCTTTCTCATCTCACCGATTTAGTAACCCCCTGCGTACCAGGGATAGTTTTGGCTTGTTTAGGGTGAAATTATTACTACACACACACACACACACACACACACACACACACACACACACACACACACACACAGATATATATATATATATATATATATAATTGTCTTTGTTTGGTCTATTGTCTTCATCTTCATGAGCATTTTACGACATTTCGGTCGTTGTTCACTTCAGACTTCTTCAGATGCTACGAATTTCATGCTGAAAACTTTATTTCAATTCACTGGGGTATATCATTTTTATTCCATGCTCGATGCCACTCACAGCAGACATGTAGTTATCTCTGTTTAACTTAAGTCTCTAAGTTATTTGTTCACCACTGTTGTACTATTTGGTCAGGTCACTCGAACTAATCAACGCCTTTACCCATTGGGCCATGTGTCCGTGTTTTTACTGTTGAGTCCCGTTCCCCTTTCCTGTTTATAAGAAGCCAGCTTTCATTATATATTTTCTGGGAGCGGTTCCGCTTGAGATGTTTTGATTTTCTTAGGCAATTTAAAACTGTTGAAGCTGATACCTATTCATGTGTACATTTAAAGCAATAAAGAAAGCATTAAAAGGAAATATAAGTCCTGCGCAACAAAAATAGAAATAAAAAAATAAAGCCAGCTCTGATGAGTGAAGAAATTATAATGGCGTCCTCTCAAAACTTTGAAGTCGGCATGGACGTGTTCAATTAAAGTGACAAGTTCTTTGCTCTAAAACTACCAACACTTTACCTCTATCCCTATTTCAAGGCATTTTACTTTGCTTGCTAAAATATATTTTAAAAGAAAACTACTGAAAAAACAACTCAACTCAAACTATATATATATATATATATGTGTGTGTGTTTGTGTGTGTGTGTGTGTGTGTGTGTGTATGTTGTATATATTGATTGAAATCCGAGAAAATTTTAAAACAAAGAACAAAATAGGAAATGTGTCTTAATTTAACATGTTTCACATTTGTTAAAGCTTCTTCAGAGACCTCGTTAAAGACAAAGGAAGGAATTTTTTGGTCTTTAATCAGACCTTTGTAGAAGCTTTAATGAAAGTGAAATACGTTGTATTAAGACACATTTCCTGTTTTGTTCAATATTTTTTCTATCAAACACACACACACACACACAAACACACACACACACACACACACACACACACATATATATATATATATATATATATATATATATATATATATATATATATATCAGGAGCCCAGTATGCTAACTACAAGTTGATGAGACAAAAATGAAACAGGTGCAGAAATTCAAATACCTGGGAAGTGTTCTAACAGAGGAAGGAATGTGCGATACTTAGAGCAGAATGTACATTGCCATGACCAAGCATGGACTCAAGAAACTGAGTAGAATATTAAGAGACAGAAAAACATTCACCGAAACCAAAGAAGAGAGTAATGGAATGTTATGTGATGTCTGTTCTTCAATATGACAGAGAATGCTGGACAATCTAACCAAAGAATGCCTTGGAGCAACCGATATTTGGTTTTATACAAAGGATATTAAGGATACAATGCACAGTGCCCACAAGCAATGACAAGGTTTTGAAGTGGGTGGAAACAAAAAAAAACATGATTAACATCAGGAAAAGACAGCTGAAGTATTTAGAACATAATGAAGAAGGAGGGCTTGGAGAACCTGATGCTCATGGGACGGATAGATAGAAAGCAGCGCATGGCATTTCTGATGGACTTGAACCGATGGATGGTGGAGCAGGGTTTGATTGGGATATTAGAAGTCATATTAAAAGCAACAGAGAAGAGAGAGAAGGGGAGGGCGATGATCATCTACGTCTTGAAGGGACATAGTAAATAGATTATATATATATATATATATATATATATATATATATATATATATATATATATAAGTAAGTAGCTAACCTAGAGCCAAAGGACCTACCTATGTTTCACCTAATGTATCATCAAGGCAAGTTGGCTAATTAGGCTGGAGTAAGGCGGTATTATATAAGATATTTCACAGCCACGTGACTAAAGAAATAGAAGACACCAAACACTCTAGACGGGGAGTAACAATGTATTCAAAAGAAAAGAAAAAGAATAAAAGGGCTCAATTACGATAATAATAAAAAGCTATACATACGATCTAATTTAGTAGCCAATTTTTACTATGTCTACATTTGTTTCAAATTTCTGATTTGGAATTAAGTAAGTTATGTACAGGTTCGAATAGAGCTATCGCCAACTTCTCCTCACCGCACAATTTGCAAAATTTATTTCCTGCTCTATATCTTTAACGTTTAAGCATCTCCCATTCTAAAATAGGGTCTGTATTTATTTCTTTTTTTATGGACCATACATGTGGCAAGTGTAGTACCATGCATATATTTGTCATTTCTGAAACTGCTAGTATGATTGTAAAATCTGGTTTTAAAACTATTCTGTGGAGAACCAATGTAAGTTTTAGGTTCTAAGTTCTCATTATTTTTATATACTTTAACTTGGTATACTACATCATTTTGTTGGCATTTACCCTTTCGTAGACAATTGCTTTTAATCCTGTCTGTGTGTCTGTATGAACAATGTCAAAAGGAAAACTTATTTAACAGTGAGTTTCTTGTCAAAGTAAATGTAAATATTTTATTTTGCAAAATATGTTAATAGACAGATATTAAACTTTAAAAAAAGTACCTCTACAAAGACTGCAAAACATGGAACAGACATTTACGTTTAACAATAACGCAGAGTGCTCAGTGCTTGGATAATAAATCCAAAATGGAAGCCGAACTAAAGGGATTCGTAATAATGATTACATCAACATCATATATCAGAGGCAAAATGAGCAGGGAACGCACCGTGTGATGTACCTAACGATTTGGAATGGCTGCCAAAACAAAAGCAAAGTTTTACAGTTTATCAACACTTTGTAGGTTATTTAAATACCGACACACACAACGCCACTTGAAAATTTGTGATCACCGCCCACAGACATAGTCAACGTTATTTGGAAAAGCAAAATTAAAATAAGCCTATTAAATTTGCATTCAATCACCAATTCGTAATGCAGACTTTCCAAATAATAAACGTAGCTTCCAAATTCGTATTTAAATTATTTATTAAAGATGTGATTTATTTACCCAAAAACTAGAAATCTGATATGTGATCACAACTTCTCTGTATTTCTGAAGTCAAGACATTATAAAATCTAACTGAAACACATTCGTACCTGTGATTATTCATTTTAAACTAGCCAATCAACTGTGATATTCTTAGTAGATTGGCTTAGACAGATTAAAAGAAAGTGGAAACAAGTTAATCTAATGTAATACCATGGTATAGCCTCAAAGTACAGCAATACCAAGAGGAGAGGAGATATCTTGAGAACATCAAGGAAAAGATACTTTTTACTAGTTTTGGGAAAGCTATAAAACCATAGCAAAGAGATTGCATCTCGATCCATTCACTGGAGAACAAATAATTTACTAAACGAGGACATTCAACACAGTTGCGACTCAGCCTAGAAATGCGCACCTACCAAAAACTATCAGTAAGAAACACTAGAAAAATAATAAATCTGGTAAAGGGCAAACCATACGTCAGCTCGTGAGAGATGCAGATCTCTCTGGCCACATCTGAAAGAAATGTACTTGTGTCTATAATTAGACGAAGATTAAATAGACAAGACAGTAATTATTGTGTTTCTGAAAGAGTCCCTTTATTCTCAACAAACAAACTGCCTGTATGAAGTTTGTTATGCAATACTTGAACAAACCAGGGGCTTTGTTGAATTTTTACTCTCTGGATAGTCAAGTCAAAAATAGGGTGATTTGGCTACAGGGAATCTGTCATAGAGAAAATCCAACACTGCCCAACGAGCAAGAACCTCATTCCAACAGTGAAGCATGGTGATGAGAATGATTTGGGTCAGTTATTCTGCCTCTGGGTCTGGACAACTCCGTATCATTCAAGACAACTTGAATTAAAAGTCCAAGACAAGATTTCTGAATCAGAATATTCTGTCATCAGTTTGACCGGAAATGTGTACTACACAAAAATGAACCTAAATATAACAGCGAATTTACCAAAGAATGGGTTAGAAATAAGATGATTCGAAATCTGGATTAAGCTCGTCAATGTCGGGAATTCAATCCATACATATTTTGTGTTTAGACTTGAAAAATGTGCTTTCACGCTAGATATCCTTTTAATTGCTTTCAACTGCCTGAGTTTTGCAAAGAGATGTAAGAAGAATTCCTAAAAGCAGATGTAAGTGACTGGCCATTCGTTCCAACGTACTTCGACTGAAATAAACCCTGCATAAGGAGGTACTACAAAGTGTAAACTAAAATTGTTTTAACATTTAAATTTTCAATTTTGATGAATGTTTTTTTTAAATAAATAATTATATATATCTGTTGTGTTGATTTTGTTAACTAGAATACTGCAAATGTTATACAATTGTTTGAAAGAGAAGTTCATTTTTAAATTTCATTTTTAATAATATATACTACGTCTGTTAGCCTGCGCATACTAAAATAAGGTAGAAAATGTTCTCTGTGGTAGGGATTGAATCTACGTCTTCCTTTTTAAAAGAAAAAACAACATTCAATGCTTCGTCCTTTAAATTACTAGGCGACGGTGTGTGTCACAGCTCAACTCGACGGATCAAACAGTAGTTACCTAACGAGCTGTGTAAATAGATGACAAACTAGGGACGGGAGAGGTTAGAAAGAGTCACTCATTGCTTAGAGCTACTGCAAGAACGTTTGGAGAACCATGATTTTTTTTCCGTATCATAAAGGAAGGTGGTACATAAAAAATTGTTTTATGTTTTCATTATGTAAATAAAGACGGTCAGTTTTTTTCTTGTTTATTTTTATCATATTTTTTCTCTAATTACCGAGCATTGCTGCGGGCAATTCTTCTGTCAGTTGAGAATTTACCGATTTCAACGGCTACAACTTGCACTGAGGATATGTTTACGCCAAAGGGTCGGAACACATTGCAACTGTCATTCTCTTTACCGCTGCTGACGTCAATGATATGCTGGCCGTCGTAGTGGTGTGCAGAATGACAGCCAAGAAATGAAAGATGCCCGGGGACTTTCACTTGTTAAACCGACGTGTTTTAGAAAAGCATGAGGAAAAGAAAAAAATAAAAATAATAAAAAAAAGGTAACTGTCACAGAAAGGACGGGTGAATTGATTGTTTCGTTGTAAAACGGATCTGGGACATCGTTTGTGCTCGAGTAGAATTTGTCTGTTGTGGATTTGTCACTTCCTGACCCGGAAGAGTTTCTTGTTTTCGCGATTCGGAACGGGAAAGAACAGAAGACAGCTAAAAATAAAACAAGACACTATTACAGACGAATGTCATTGTATTCTTTGATGGAAGAAAAGAAAAGAAATTTGGAACGTCATATAAAATATAATATGGAAATAGGAATATGAATAAAGGGAGAAAATATGAGGCTGAAAAGAACCAGAGAAAAAATTCATATGATAATTGAAATAAAGGAAGGCAAAAATGAAAAACACTGGCTGAAAGATAACTGAAAAGAGATTTGAAGAAATGAGATAAGAAGGCTAATTTACAAGTCCAACTGTGATAATCATTCGAGGGGAGTTTTAAGTTGAAGTTTATTAAGGAAGTGAAAGAGTAAATGCAGCAAAAAAGGAAGAAGAATAAAGAATTACGAAGGAAGAATGACGGGAATGCGATGAATTAATTCCGAAGAAAACGAAAATAAAAAATGAAGAAAAAAAGAGAGGTTGAGGACGGAAGTTCAAAGAAAATAAAAAGAATGAAGAAATAAATAGAGAAAAAAAACGTAGAAAGATAGAAAAAGAAAAAAGAAAGAAATAATCAAAAGAGAACTGAGAAAAGAAAAAGACGAAGAATGTTTTAATTAAAAGAGAAGAAATAAGATTAAGAGACGACAATAAAAAATAAAGAAAAAAAAAACGAAAGCAAATCAAAAACGAAATCTGGTGGGAAGAAGGAGAAAAAAGAATGAAGAAATGAATAAAAGAAAAATAAAGAAACAAACCGTAAAAAGAAGTCAGAGAAAGAGATAAACAAAAGTGGATGTGTAAGGAAAGAAAGAAAGCAAGAAAGAAAGAAAAAAAGAAAGATGAACAAACAAAGAAAAAGAGAACGAGAGAAGATATAAAGAATAGAAGGTGAAGGAAAGAAAGCACAGAGCGGTAATGAAAGAAGAAAAGGAGAGAAGAAACATGGAGAGAAGGAGTGAAGAAATAAATAAAAGATGAACGAAGAAACTATTAGGAGAGATGTGAATAATCAAAGAAAATGAAAGAAGAGAGGAGGAATAAAGTTAGAATGAACATATTTTGAAAGAAATAGAAAAGAAACGTGATGAGTGAAAGAAATCGGAGAAAAAACGAGAGGAGTGGAGAAAGAAAGAAAAAAAAAATAATAAAAGTAGAAGCAAAGAAAGAAACGAGAAAATTAATAAAAAGAAAGTAAGTAAAGAAAGAAATGCGAAGAGTAATAAAAAAGAAGCAAGCAAAGAAAGAAAGAAACAAGAGAACTAATAAAATAAGCAAAGAGAGAAAAAAAGAAAGCAATAACTAGAGGATGAATGGAGACAGAAAAAACGAGGGACGAAATAACAATAGTTTAATAAGTAGAGAAAGTATTAAAAAGAAAGGAATAAAGAACGAGAGGATGAGTAAAAAAAGAAAGAAAGAAAGAATAATAGAAAAGAGGAAAGAAAAAGCAAAAAAAAAAAATTTTCCCCGACTTCCGTTCAATAGTTTTCGTGAATCAAATAATGAAAAAGGACGAGAAATCAAAAAAAAGAATCTAAGGAATGAAGAAACAGAGAGGGTGAATGAAGAAACAAAAAGAGAGGGGAATTCAGAACCAAAGAGATAGGGGGGATGAAGACACAAAGTGAGTGGCAATGAAGAAACAGAGAGAGAGAGAGAGAGGGGGGAATGCAGAACCAAAGAGATAGGGGGGATATTGAAACAAAGTAAGAGAGGAATTAAGAAACAAAGAGAGAGAGAGGAATGCAAAACCAAAGAGCTAGGGGGGGATGAAGAAACAAAGAGAGTGGCAATGAAGAAACAGTGAGAAAGAGAGATAGATAGATAGATAGAGAGAGAGATAGGGGGGAATGCAGAACCAAAGAGATAGGGGGGATATTGAAACAAAGTAAGAGAGGAATTAAGAAACAAAGAGAGAGAGGGGAATGCAAAACCAAAGAGCTAGGGGGGATGAAGAAACAAAGAGAGTGGCAATGAAGAAACAGTGAGAAAGAGAGATAGATAGAGAGAGAGAGAGAGGGGGGAATGCAGAACCAAAGAGATAGGGGGATATTGAAACAAAGTAAGAGAGGAATTAAGAAACAAAAAGAGAGAGAGGAATGCAAAACCAAAGAGCTAGGGGGGATGAAGAAACAAAGAGAGTGGCAATGAAGAAACAGTGAGAAAGAGAGATAGATAGAGAGAGAGAGATAGGGGGAATGCAGAACCAAAGAGATAGGGGGGATATTGAAACAAAGTAAGAGAGGAATTAAGAAACAAAGAGAGAGAGGGGAATGCAAAACCAAAGAGCTAGGGGGGGATGAAGAAACAAAGAGAGTGGCAATGAAGAAACAGTGAGAAAGAGAGATAGATAGATAGAGAGAGAGAGGGGGGGAATGCAGAACCAAAGAGATAGGGGGGATATTGAAACAAAGTAAGAGAGGAATTAAGAAACAAAGAGAGAGAGGGGAATGCAAAACCAAAGAGCTAGGGGGGATGAAGAAACAAAGAGAGTGGCAATGAAGAAACAGCGAGAAAGAGAGAGAGAGAGAGATAGATAGAGAGAGAGAGGGGGGGAATGCAGAACCAAAGCGATCGGAGGGATCAAGAAACAAGGTAAGAGGGGAATGAAGAAACAAAGAGAGAGGGGAATGCAGAACCAAAGAGTTAGAGTGGGAGTGAAGAAACAAAGAGAGAGATGAGGGAATGCAGAACCAAAAAGATATGGGGGATGAAGGAACAAAGGAAGAGGGAAACATGAAACAGAGTGAGAGAGATATATAGGGGGGAATGCAGAACAAAAGAGTTAGGGGGATGAAGAAACAAGATAAGAGGGGAATGAAGAAACTTAGAGAGAGGGGAATGCAGAAACAAAGAGATAGGGGTGATGGAAGAAAGAAGTTCCTTGAAAAAAAGGGTTGAACGGCAAAGAAAAAAAAGAGGGGTGAAGAAAGAGAAAGAAAGAGAAAGAAAGAAATGGGCCGCAAATGAGGGAAAACAAAATACAAAAACGAAGAAAGGAAAGGTGTTTACTCGTGCAACCAGAATGGCAACTGGGTCCCACCCATTCACAGTTAGGTTAGCCAAATGCAGACGACAATTCTACTCCTGCAGCTTCTTCTCTCGCACTTCACGCCTGTGGAACTCGCTCCCATATTCTTGCTTTCCTGACGGCTACAACCTCCAGAAATTTAAATGCAATGTCAATACTCATCTACTAACCACTTGACTCTAAAACTTCCCCCACCTCCTATATCCTTCCCTTTCTCTCCCCCCTTGCAACTGTCATTACACCTGCATTTTCATCTTTCTATTGCTTCTTTCTAATTGGTTTGTAATCCTCTTCTCCCTCGTCTAATTAATTTCCTTTCAGTTATGTAGCCCCCCGCACATCAGTAACATTTACGCCTTGCCCGGGGTGATATGATGAAAAAAAATCTTATGTTTTTCGAATTGTGACCGCAAAAGCCTAATCCTGGCATTACATCTAGGGGTCTCAGAATAGTCTCGCTGTACAAGTTGAATAGATACGGTGAAAAGACACATCCTTGTCTTACGACCCTTTCTATCTTTGTATATCTGCTGAATTCGTTTCCTGGTTTGCTGCCAGTAGAGATTCTTGATTACTCTGATGTTTTGCCAAATATGTAGATGTTGATGAACATTTCTATTCTTTGTGACGTACTTTGTCGACGCTTTCAGATAGTCTACAAAAAATTTCATTTGTATCGTCCTTTCTGATAGCAGCCTAAAATGAATATCGAATTTCTTGTTCCAGTGTCCTTGATGCAACCGCAATGTTTTTGTCCTATTTCCTGTCTCTTTCTGCTTCGCGCTCCATTCATCAGGATTCGGACACCGAGTTTGTTACGTGGCTCATTCGACAGGAATCAGAGTCAGGGAAAACTTAACCAGAGTGAAATTATGTGAGCCGCCGTGAAATGAAATGAGTCCAAGAGACTTACAAGACATTTACATGAGTTAAGAAGAGGTTGTTAATGACAATTTAGACGTTTCTTGATAAGGACATACTAATCGAGCATTATTTACATAGTTCTCACTCTTGGTTTCACCTTTATGCTATGTTTACGACGTTTCGGCCGTTGTACCTTTCGATTTTCTTCAGGTGATAGGAATTTTGAACCGAACCTGTTATTACGATCTCTGGGGTATATCATTCTCATTCTATGTGCGATAGAAAGAGATACCCCACTGATCATAATTAAGGATTCATTTCAAAATTCCTAACTTCTGTAAAAGTCTGGAGCTTACAACATGGCAGTAAAGATGAGGCCAACAGTCCGAATAATGTAAATAGTGTAAATACTACCTCATCTCAGAAGTATGGACAAATATTAATCGGGCAGATTGTACTATTGTCGGTTGAAATTTATATAAACTTTCTCTTAAAACAATTGTTTTCGAAAATAAGTTTCTAAAATCAAGTAGCTGTTATCACTCTTTCCAGCATTGATGGGGGTGTCTTTCCCAACCGTTTATTTGAAGCAGCGTAGAAAGTAAGCATCTTTGAGTTGCATGTGACATCCATTTTGGCTGTTTGCTGCAGTTGGAATACCCAAGATGTTTATTTTATGTGATTTGTTATATCATTTTTTTGGTATATTGGAGTGCTATTGCACAAGGTTCGAAGAAGTGGGGTCATTACTAAAACCTATAGACTTCATTCGCTCAAAGGCATTTTAACGTTTGATCTTAGAAAGTGGTTGTAGACAGCTACAAATATTGAAAAGACATTGAAATCACAGTGCTTTCAATATTATCTTTTTTGTTATTAATCACTTTCAAATGGAAAAAAAAAACTTTTTCAGTTCACCTATATAGTAAACATTCAAAAGTATATCAAAAGTGTTTGGTAAATGTTTGTTACTGGTTTCTAACTGATTTTACTAGACAAGATGTTCTTGATCATTCTTTACGTGATATATTTCGCCAAAGAATATCATTTCATCTGATGATTTATTTGAATGTTAACGGCCCTTCTCAAAACTAGAGAAAATAGCAAATTTTTCTTTTTTGCAGGGGATATTTATATTTTATCTAGGAATATGACCCAGTTAGTCTTATTTAACCTCCATATGTTTTTTGTTCACAGATATTTTACGTTTTTCTTTTGAATATTTTAGGCTTAGCATATATTGAAATACCACTTCAATACTCAAAACCCTATATCATCCACCATTTATTTTTATTTGCGGGCCATTTTCTGCTCAGTTCATTGCCCATACAACAGTTGAAATCTCCCATCACCTCAGCTTGGTAATCACGGATGTACATATTTCTGAACGGTTTTAGCTTCATGGGTGTGATTTATATGAATATCTCTATCCAAAGAGGCTATTTAATATCATGCCGCGAGTTTTCAGGGCAGTGATTTTGCTGACGAAAAAGCAACGCAAAATGGTGAAAAGATAAAGGAGCAGAAGTAAAAAGATGAGAACCAGTATAATCAGATTAATTAAAAGTAAAACGCGTCCAATGTTTTAAGGAAACTTGAATAAAGATGGATAAAATAATTTTTAACGGCAAGTTCTAAGTTTATTTTGTCTTTAATTTTTAATTCAAATATCATTTCTTACACGTGATTTAAATTGGAGTAAAAGTTACAACGTCTAATTCATTCTTACAATCCTCTTCATTATAATAAACACCCTTGTGTGTGTGCATATATACGTTGGCTGTTGTCCCAGTATAAGGACAAATAAATTTCTAAGGACATCTATAGTAGGATCAGACCCGTGGGCTCGCAACGCCCTAGAATGTATGGCCTTCCAAAAGTTCATAAAGACGGAGTCCCACTCAGACCTATTTTGTCTATGGTGGGCTCCGCACAACATGAGTTGGCTAAGTGGTTGGCTGAGATTCTGTCTGCGTA
>JBBBDQ010001328.1:17500-92500 GCA_037127315.1 Ascarosepion bandense
CTATGTTTCTATCATGTGCTGTCTTCAGGTCACATAACTCGTTTATAAATGAAGAATATTCAAAATTTCTAGAATATAATCGTACTGACCTATTTTTAATACAACTGTGTACTGGTGTAATTTTATTATGCCCCAAAACTAAGTAATTTAATAATAATAATAATAATAATAATAATAATAATAATAATAATAATAATAAATATAATCTGAATGTTTTAGTGATTTGAGGAACGTTTAATGTTTTAGTGACTATTTATATTAAGTTCTAACAGCCATTTTAGTCGCTGTGCTCATTTCGTGTCCCTGATTTTTCTCACGAGACAAAATCGATAAACAGGTTCGTGTTGTTTTTACGAGGAAATTCGTGCTTGGTAGTCAATGTGTTAAGCAAAGATAGAATCTAGCAGCTAAAAATGAAATCAATAAACATGCCCCACTCGTCGTAATGTTGCCGATAATGTTAATTTATGTTGAAGTAAAATTGATTTATTGTCACATTAATGCTCTAAATTTTATTCGGCCAGTGTTTTTATTTTATGTCCGGTTTTTGAATTATTGTTTCAACCACAACGACGACGACGACGATGACAATAATAATAATAATAATAATAATAATAATAATAATAATAATAATAATAATAACCCTTTGTTCAGAATCAACAATTAAAAGCCATTTACTCCCGCCTATAAAACAATTTGGTAATTAAATTATTGCTCTTCTTCAACAATTTTCTTCTATTCTAGTCACATATACCCGCACACTATGATGATGTGTTGTTTTTTTATCATTGCCTACGCAAAGAGCTCACTTTTCATCATCTCTTCGCTATGTTGTCCACATTTTCTATACACGCACACACACGCACACACGCACACACACACACACACACATACATATATATATATATATATATATATATATATATATATATATATATATATATATATACGCTAAAACTGGTTACTCGAATCACGACTCCGGGCGGATGTTATTTTCTACCTCTATCTGTAAAAGAGTGCCTCTATTTAACGGGCTTCAGCAATGGCTTCTTTAATATGTCTGTTGCTCGCTTCTGGTCGTCAATGTAAAAATGTTGGCCGCAGGTAATTTTACATTCGCACATAAGCAGGTAAAATCATTCATTACCATAACACCTTATTCAATATTTCTCTCATTTTAGAAATGGAATTGGATTTTTTTTTACTTTTTGAAAAATCCAGCGTCTATTTCTTTCTTTCGCTTTTCACTTGCACAGAACGATTAGGAAAATTATTTCGAATTTGGGTTTCAAAGTTGTTACGATAGGAAGAACTTACTCCCCATCCAAACCTGACTTTCCATCACGTAGAGACTGAGAAGTAAATATATTTATATATAGCGTGATTCCATGTACGCTAGAGATGTATTGCATATATATGTTTGTGCGTGTCTGTGCGTGCGTGTAAGCTACACGACAAATGCATTAACATATATGTACCTGGAAATACTAGCACAAATGTGATATACGTGATGTATAAATGCTTGCGTATATGTATAATTTAAATATCGAAATGAGCATATTTCTATCTATCTATCTATCTATCTATCTATCTATCTATCTATCTATCTATCTATCTACTAGCATAATTTTACAGATAAAATCATTTTTAATGTAGAACCGTCTTTCAAATCACTAAAACATATTTCCAAAGAATACACATTTCATGAGAAGATCCTAAAATACCAATATATTTAAACTTTTAAAGTCTGACTTTCATTTCTTTGTATGATGAGATTAATTTCTACTAAAATTAATTAAAATTCGAGAAAAATATCTAAAACTAAATGTTCTCTGCAATAGCGGAAGTACAGTATTTAAAATTGTTAATGTCACATTTTGCAAGAAAATTAAAAGTATTATTAAATAATGGTAAATAATCGTGTTTCCCATCATTTGTTTATAGAGTTGCTAGGCAAAATCTTTCTTTTCCTGACGAAAGACCAGTGTGCGCCAGTGCTATGGCGTAACTTCATTTATTCGGAAAATTGATATTAGACTGAGAGATAACGAGAGATTTATCATTTATGTGCACAATTTAATTTAGAAACTTTAGCTCCAACTTTGACTTGGAAGCTAAAAAAATAAAAGTTGATTTGATGATGGAGGAAACGGCTAAAAAGAAAAAAACAACTTTGTTCTTAAATATTGCACCTCACGACGTTTGGTTAGAGGTGAAGACTCATTAGAACAACCAAATGAAACAAAACTATACAGAGAGAAAAAAGAGAAAGACGTAGAAAGAAGTGAAAATAAAGAGAGAGGTAAAGAGAGCGAGTTGAAGTAGGAGTGTGAGGCAGAAAAAAGAGTAAGCAAAAGAGTAAGAGTACAAAGAGAGTAAAATAGAAAGATCTAAACTTATATATAAATGGAACTTTGTCTTTGTATGTGTGTCTCCGTGTGTGTGTGTCCGTTACCTATAGACTCAGAAACGGCTGAACCAATTTTCTTGAAAATCTACACAGTTGTACCATAAGCGTCTGCGAGTGTTATTAGCTAGGTTTTGTGACGCGGTACCCCCGATAAATATAGAAAATTGATTATCGAAAAAATTGGGTTATAGAAGGAGTGGTCCGATTTTAATCAAATTTGATACACTCATAGATAAAGACATAAGAAACAAATATTCAGAAGTCTCAAGGTTGTAGTTCTTACAATAGTGCAGAAAATCGATAATATATATATATAAAAGACAGGATGTTTGTGTGTCTGCGTGTTTATCTGCCTGTATGTCTGTAATTTTTTCAGCCTTTTTATTTTAGGTTTTGCTTCGGATTTGACTCTATGTAGGTATAATTGTAGTTCTTAGTCTCAGCCATGATACCATTTAAATTCGTTTACGACGAAAAAAACTTATTTGATATCGATACCAGGAAATCAAAATTTGACTTACATCCACTCATTTTTCTTTCAGTCTACGGTTTCGTCTTAACTGGAAACAACTATTGCTTTTTAGTCTTTCGTGCCAACGTCCAAAGAGGCTGAGCTCCAGGACCATGAATTAGTTTTAAAGCTTTCATTACACCCGAACAACGCCGGGCTACACTGCTAGTAAAGAATAAAAAAATAGTAAGAAAGAGAAAGATGATCACAATAGAATATTTTCAAACATTTGGTCCCTAGAAAGTTGATAAAGCCTCTAAAACTGAAAGGGATAATGGCTGTAAAGGAGAATGAGAAAAAGAGAAAGAAAAAAAGCACTGTTAAGGAAAGAGAAAGATGAAAGAACAGAAAATAGGAAGTAAGAATATAACGTTTGTCAATGAATTTCAATTCTTTTAATATATAATTTGACAACGACGGAATGACCGAGAAAAGAGTTTCACAAGCGATCAGGGCGAATCAAGAACCTATTAGCTTAGAACTGTTACATCTAGACATTACAAAGATAAAATTATGCGACATTGCTACCAATCTAGTCAGTCAGTTAACTGCCATACGTCATACTTTCTTCCGCGGTCAAGTCTCTTTCGAGACTTGATTGAGTAGGCAGAATAATTTTTCGCAGTCGGTTGCCATTATTTTCTGCAGTAGACTGGTTACCAATCAAGGCTATAGAGCCCAATCTGTTCTGCTTTTCAACCCATATCTGGAGGGAAAAATGTTTTAACACCGTTATCAAGGGCAAGTGAATAAAACGTATTCGACTTGAATTAAAATTTGACTCCCCGATTTCTCATTCCGATGGGGTATCCATTGAATAATAAAGGTCAGTCAGTTAAGTGCCATACGTGATACACACTTTGGGCGATCATGTCTCGAAAGAGACATGACAGATTGAGCAGAAGGTTATCCCGCAGCAGGTTGCCATTGCTTTCTGCGGTAGACTCGTTGCCATCTAAGGCTATAGAACCCAATCCTTCTTGTCATTTAACCCATAACTAGAGGCAAGAGACAGATTAATACCTTTCCCAAAGGTATTTGTGCGTAGGTGTATACAAGGAATTCAATAATAAAGATACAAAGTCTAAAATTCTCCAGAACAGTTGCCATAAAATATAGATTTAAAATTATACAGAGAAGCTGCGTTTAATTGGAGAAAAAGCAAGGAAGGGAAAACGAAAAAGAAAAATAAACCAAATGACAAGAGAAAAAGAGTCAAACAGATGTATAGAATGCGATGTGTAAACTGTAGCTATGTTTATTTTCAATTTAGTCTTTGCTCTTTGTTTTGATTTTGTTGACTACCTAGTGGAGTAGGTTCAGTTCCACACCACCTGTGAGAAAATTCTATGACGCAATTCACTCCGCCAGAAATTTAGAAATTTAGAAACGGCATGCTGTACTGTTTGGCATTCAAAAATTGAGAGTATTTGGGTATCAATCTTAGGACAGTGCATGATATTTCGAAAGAGCTGAATGAGTCTTTTATTATACCGAAGATATTTAGAGTGATCACTAGTTATGGTGACGTTATGCTTCCATTCATGTTCCAACAAGTTCTCATACACAACACCGCAGATCTATATCATGTGCTTTGTGGAAGTAATGCTGCTCTGGGAAAAGGTGGCTGTTGGAAGTAACCCTGTGTCTGGTATGATCCCTCTGCACCATTTCAAACAATAAGGAACCCCGGCTATGGATGTTAGACAATATATGCGGGAGCATACAGGACATAGAACATGCTCCTCAACAGGATGTATAAAATCCAAAGCTGAAACGATTATATTGAAAAAAGAGGAATAACACCAACGATGTGAAGAATACATAAAAGGTCTCTTCCACGACACAAGAGAGCAACCAATAGTAAACAATATAATAAAATACTAAAAATACTAAAAGCTGAAGTCAAAGCTGCAATAGCCAAACGGAATAGGAACGAAGCAGCTGGAACAGACGACATTATGTTGACAGCCTTAGAAAATTTTGATATAGAGAAAAATACGGAAATAATAAATGAAATCTACAAGAGTGGTGTAATACCAGATGACCTAAGCAAATCAATCTTCGTAGCTCTTTTAAGAAGCCAGGTGCAGTCGAATGCGAACTCCACCGAACAATCAGTTTGATGAGGCACATAACGAGCTTCATTGTCCGAATCCTGATGACAAGGGGGCCAAGAAATATCAGACCTGAAATAGGACAAGAACAGTGCGGTTTTGTCAAAGGTAATGGAACAAGGAATGCGATATTTATGCCTAGAATGCTATCAGAAAGACTGATACAAATTAAGAAAGAAGTTTGAGTTTTTAGATCATGCCAAGGCTTTCGACAAAGTACGTCACAAGAAATTGATAGATATGCTCAGCAACCTCGACATATTCGGCAAAGACACCAGAGTACTCAAAAGACACTACTGGAAGCAAACCGGAAAGGAAACAAATTCAGCAGATATACAAAAATTGAAAGGGGCCTAAGACAAGGATACGTCTTTTCGCCAGATCTACCAACTTGTACAGCGAGACTATTCTGAGGACCCTAGAAGTTATGCCAGGATTCATCAATGGCGGTCACAATCTGAACAACATAAGATACTATCACCATCCCTCTGACATTTCCTATACAAAATCGCTCTATGTAGCCCCATGCGCTATAGTGGCTTGGAGTGATATGATTAAAAAAAACAAAAAAATTCAACTTATCTGATTTGAACACAGTATTTGGTTATTTCTGTCTGAATTTCTTGTTTTGGTTTATTTTGTTTTACGGTATATCAACCCTCAATAGGTTATTTAATGCCAACAAGATTTTTACAATAGATTCGTACGGAAAAAAGATGTATTATTTGTAAGAAATCAGTACCGGAATGTTATGCAGCACCAGTCCTCTTGTTATATATCGCCGTACGACGACAAACAACGAGAACACGCATATATAAAAATATAAGGTTATATTTTTATTCCTGACGACGAACCCGTGTGGAACAGAGAATGGAAGAGTGAGAGCGCACATAGAATGGGTCGACGGGAGTGTAGTCTTGCCTGTGGTGTCTCTCTGCTTCCACTGGCCGTTCTCTGCTGGCGAATCCGTGTGTCGAGGTCTTTTTATAGTCTTCTAGAACCGGGACTTTTCCTTGCGGTTTTGCCTCGCCCACGCAACGCTCACGTAATTCCAAGAGACACCTGTTCTGTTTGCCTCCGTAGTCATTTCCGCCGCTGTCGGAAATAAGGTCAAACGAGCCCGACTCATAACCCTGCGACATCCGCTCCAGGCCCCGACAGGATATATTTCTCAAACACCTGTCTTGTCGTTCGCCGACCCCTTCACCGACGGGAAACACCATTGATTGCATCAACCTTCCTCGGGTGGGGCCAGATTGCTATATTACACTCTGATATGTTCACAAATACCGGACAATCTCTTCTCAGATAAAGAAAAGTGAAGTAACAGATATAGAAGGATTCTGAGACTACCATGGACGGAATACGGAAGCAATGACAAAGTTTTAGAAAAATGGAAAAAAGTGACAATTATACTTAACACCAAAATGAGACAGTTAAAATTTCAAGGGTACATACTGAAGAAAGAAGGCTTGGAAGATGTGATACTCATATGACAGATTAAAAATAAGAGTGACAGAGGAAAACAAAGAATAACCTACCTAGCGTGCTTGGGAAAATCGGTGGTAAAAAAATGGGTTACGGATTGAAAAAAAAATCCATAATTTATTATGGAAAGAAAAATGTCAGGCGGTTAAATGCCATACGTGATACACACTTGGGCGATCGTGTCTCGAAAGAGACATGACAAACTGGCGGAAGGACTATCCCGTAGTAGGTTGCAATTACTTTTTGAGGTAGACTGGTTACTAGCCAAGGCTATAAAACCCAATCTGTTCTGTTATTTAACCCATAACTGGAAAGAAGAGACGAATTAATAGCTTTCCCAAGGGTATTTGCGCGTAAGTAATTTCAAGGAATTCAACTGGAATTTGAAATCTGCTTCCCGATTTCTCGAGTTCGAAAAATGTGGGTAACCATAAATGCTAACTCCCGGAATAGACACAGCACATAAAATAGAAGGTTAGTGAATGCAACTGTCGTTTAATTTGGTGTCAAAAGTCGTCTTTAACCGAGACATGATTCAGAGTGTAGTGCAATAGAAGTACCAATTCATACGATATATATACATATATATATTTTTTCCTGCCGTTGATATTTTCTTGATGTTTAGGTGTCATCGGTCATATCGGTCATGTTTATATATCTTTAAAAAATATCGTTTATTTTTTTATTCTATTCTTTTTTACAGTCTTTCGTCTCGCTATCTCTGGCTCTGCCATGCACCTTTGAAATTGTACTTCCGTTCTCTCACTCTTTTTTTAAATTCTCCGTTTGAAATATGTGAGGGTTGCCATGAATTAAATCATCTCAATCAACTATCATTTCAAATTTAGCATCTCGAATGCCGGATCGATATAGAAGTTACACTTTTATATTAGAAGCCAAAAAGGAAAGAAAGAAAATAAAAAAAGCAACATTAAAAAAAGAATCTATTGATTCTCTTCATACAGAAACCGTTACTGAGATGCAGCTGTCAATTCCATTTCTGTCTTGTGAAATCTATTCTTTAACATTGTTTTTCGTATATTTTATAATGATTACAGAAAACATATCAACACTTCAGGTATAAAAGTTGTCTGGCCATCAGTAAATTGTCCCACATCTACTCAGTAATTGCTTTCTTAAAACATTGACATTGAAAAAAGAACAGTATACATGCACAAACAGACAAAACGCACATGCCTGATAGGACAATATTTCTATCTATCTATCTGAGAAACTATCAAAACTTCTGGTACAAACGGTCTATCGATAAATTATCCCAAACCTACACAGTAATTGCTCACTTTATATGTTGGCATTCAAAATGTGTAAAATATACACGTACAGACACAAAAGACATGTCTGAATTGATATTCTATATCTATCTATCTATCTATCTATCTATCTATCTATCTATCTATCTATGCCAATCAGACAACATATCAACATTCTGGTACAAAAAATGCCGGGCTATCGATAAATTATCCCACACCTACACAGTAATTGGTCTCTTCATACATTGACATTTAAAAATGTACAATATGCATGCACAGAATCACAAACCACACATGTATAAATTGAGATTCTATCTATCTATCTATCTATCTATCTATCTATCTATCTATCTATCTATCTATTTTCAAAAACACATATACATTTTAGGTACAAAAGATGTCGGGCTATCTATAATCTATTCCACCGTCACACAGTAATTACATTGTAAATCCAATGAAAAAAGTGTAACGTAGAATATGCACACCTACACACGCGCAATCACCTACACATGCACACATACGTCTGAATTGGCAATCAATCAATCAATCAATCAATCAATCTCAGTCTGTGCATGACTCTATAAACCTTGAACCTTTAATGTTCCGGTTAGATATTCTCTTTTCACTATTTCAGTACAATATTTGATTTGTATTTGCACTGAGGAAATCTATTTCTTATATATATATATATATATATATATATATATATATATATTATCTTTTTCTTTTTCAACGTTTCACCCCAAGCAAGGTGGTACCGCCACTGGTGCGTGAGGGGCTACATAAGAGAAGAGTGAAAGTTTAAGCAGGAGGAGAGCGATGAGTAAGAAGAACCGGTTACCGGGGGTGTAAGAGAAAGGGTAAGAGAAGTATGTAGATACTGGTGTGATGACAATTGTGAGGGTAGAATGAGAGAAGAAACGAAAAAGATACACTGGGTGATGGGGAAAAGGACGATGGAAGAACTGGAGTCAAGTGGGCAAGAGATAGAATTGACATTGCATTTAAATTCTTGTAGATTGTAGCCGTCAAGGAAGCAAGTATGCGGAAGGGAGATCCACAGAAGGAAGGTTCGAGAAAAGAAGCTGTTGGAGTAGACGTGGAGGATGCATTTGATTGATTTAAATGTAAAAAGTGGGACGTTATTGCCAGTCTGGTTGCTCGAGTAAATTCTTGTGGACAAGGCATTAGTGAGCAAAATTCGTCGGAGCAGAAGCCATCAACACATTTGTAGAAGAGACAGAGGGAAGCCACATCCTGTCGATGAGAAAGTGGCTGGAGTCGAGCTGTCATCTGTTATATTATAGAATCTCTTTTAGCGCCTTTCGAGAACCTTGAGATGAATAGCAGGGGCGACTGAACAGATATGACAACAATATTCAATGCACGGTCGGAGGGTTGATTTGTATTTGTGCAAGGTGGGAAAAACTTCCTGATCCGACACAGTAACCTAACTTTCCTAGAAGTTTCTAGATATTAATTCAATGTAATGGTTCCACTTGAAGTCGGAATAAAGTGCTAGGCCGAGGAGGCGCAGTGTTTTGCTTTCATAGAGACTCACTTGGTCCATGCTTATGGGTGGGTAGGAGGGACTGCTTGTGGTGATTGACAAGTAGCTTCGTTTTAGAAACATTAAAATTTACAAGTCATTTCTTACCCCAATTTAAAACAGAGTGGAGTTCCTTTTCAAGGTCAGCAAGGAAGTTATTTGTGACCTCCTCGCCAGATTTCTTACTGAAGCGGGAGTAAATGGTGGTGTCATCAGCGTAGATGCTTACTTGGGATTTGTTCGTGTGTTCGTGTGTTAGGATGTGAAGGCATTTTCATTCATAATGGCCATTATTATGTGGTTTGATAGCAAAGTTTGGATAAAACCAAACATGCGTAGAGTGATACCATAACCCTGTAGTGTGTGCAGAAGGCCATCGTGCCAGACCATATCAAATGCTTCAGAGATATCCATGGCAACAGCTCGAGCTTCGCTGAACTTATCGAATGGCCTGGAAATCGGTAATGGTTGGTAGCATATCGGCAGTAGATCTGAAAAAGTAGAAGCCATATTGTCTGTCTGAGAATAGGTTATGGACGGTGAGATGTTGAACTATTTCAGCATTGTCTACTTTCTCAGGATGTGCGTTGTCTACTTTTTAGGATGTGCGTTGTGGTACAGTGGATATCGGCTCGGAACGGGGAGCCGAGTTCGAATTCCAGTTGAATCCATTGTATTCACTTACTCGCAAATACCCTTGGGAAAGGTATTAATCCGTCTCTTCCTTCCAGTTATGGGTTAAATAGCAGGACAGATTGGGTTCTAAAGCCTTGGTCGGCAACCAGTCTACCGCAGAAAGCAATGGCAACCTACTGCGGGATAATCTTCTGCCCAGTCAGTCATGACTTTTTCGAGACATGATCGCCCAAGCGTGTATCACGTATGGCACTTAACTAACTGACTGACTACTTTCTCGGGAAATTTTAATACATTTAACTCTTACTTTTTTGGCAGGGGATGTACCAGTGTTTACTTAAAATCTCATACGCAAACACACAAAATTATTGTTATATATCCTTCGATGCACAAACGCATACACTAATAGTCACATATTCCGAGCGTTGAGAGATAAGTAAGATATTCAATCCTAAAAATAAGTTTTAGAAGAGAAAGAAGAATTACATCATAATGTAAATGAAGCAAATTTAATTCTAGGCACTTTCTAAAATGTCTATTTTTTCATTCGGTCCATTAAAGTTTCCAATTGCTGTTATTCTAATCGTGAGCTACGTTTAACTTGGGATTATGTTAACATTTCAGCATGTTATACAATATCGAGCACAATGGTGGTTCAGCTTCCGTAGAGTTCTTACTACGTTTATGGTTTTCTGTTTACAAAAATGAAGCCCCACATTCATGTATAGCAAAAAAAAAAAAAAGGAAAAAAACTCATCCTGAGGCCTTATTTTGCAGATATATTGAGTGTTCCCTCGATTTCTTTGCTTTCATCTATATGTAGATTTTGATTGGCGCGCAATGATAACCGATCGTCGATTTACGTCTATCTCTAACGTTTTACTCAGGGTGAAAGAATAAATTTACACAATGATAGCATTACCATCCGCCCGTGTATTGAATACTGCTGCCACATCTGGTCGGGTGCCCCTGCTATTCTCCTCGGGGCTCTTGACAAAATAAAACGGATAATTTGTAACAGGATCGATACCGATTGGCAGACCGGCTGCAGTCACTCTCTCACCGGCATGATGTGGATTCCTGTGCCTCTCCTACATTCACGGCTTCTGATCCGATGAACTTAGATCTCTGGTGCCCAGGTACGAATTTTCACGACATTCTAGATTGGCAACTACGTCCCACCCTTTTACAGTGAAATCGATAAAATGTAACCTCAATTTCTACTCCAATAGCTTCTTTTCTCGCACTTCCCGTCTGTGGAATTCCCTTCCACATACTGGCTTCCCCAACAGCTACAATCTCCAGGAGTTTAAATGTAAGGTCAATAGAGATCTTCAAACACACTAACTCGCATCCATTCTCTCAAACACTCTTCCCATCTACCCAACCCTCATCCACGGTATCCTTACCCGTCTATCACCATCCTTCTGACATTTCCTATATCTAACCACTCTTTCTCATCACTTTCCCCTATGTAACCCTGCGAAATAGTGGCAGTGGAATGCCTTGCTTGGGGTGAAATGTTAAAAAAAATATTATGAGAGAAGTTAAACTAAACTATGTTCTTTTTTTTGGTAAAAGTCCTAACATTTTTGGTCTTTCTAGAAGTACAATTTAAAACTGGCGTTTGTTGCATTTCTTTACCACACACACATATCTATCTATCTATCTATATAATTTATTTGTTTGAATATTATTTTTAATCGATACGTGTATTTGAGTAGAGATTTTGTTTTTTAATCAAACAGTATATCTTTATATTTATTTCTACCGGCATGATTATTTATGATAAATTTTACGAAAATGCATACCATACTAATTGATTTGGTGTATTTTAGACCACTCGTCCACGAATGATTCTACGTAACAACATTTATCGTAAACATTCAAGCCGGTAGAAATAAATATATAAATATACTATTAAATTAAAAACAGAACATCTACTTAAATACCAGTATCGATTAAAAATAATTTTCAATCAAATAAATTAAATATGTATGTTGTTAAAACCATTTTGTTAATCTTCGGGATTTTCTATAACATCGTATGTTTACATTTGTTGACATTATGATACATTTCAGAGCAAAGATGGTTATTTACGTAGAATCGAAAATTGTGTTATATAAGGCTTGATTTGACTTCGATTAGACTGTGGAATCATTCGTGGTTAAATGGTCTAAGACGCACCAGATTAATTGGTGGCTTACCCTATGTTGATTGTGGTAGCAGGTTCGAATCCTGCCGAATGACGCAACACAATTTGTAACAAAATTTATCGTAAATAAGCAGGCCGGTAGAAATATATATATACTGCTTGATTAAAAACGAAATATCTACAAAATATCTACTCAAATACGTGTACCGATTAAAAATAATGCTCAAACAAACAAATTAAATATATCGGTTGTATGAATCTTGTCGTTAATCTTCAGGATTTTTCGTAACACCCTCCCACACACACACACACACAACACACACGCACATATATATATATGGCCAAATATTTTGTGGTACAGAACTTGAATATTGCTTTGAAACCAATAAGTTAAATATTACAAGGCATAATGATGGATAAAATGTAAAAGAAAAAAAAGAACCATTTTACTCACGCCCATGATAGTTTGTTAATTGGGAGAACTTACAGTAAAATATCATAGGTTTGACAAATTATGGGAAATGATGGGATGTGAAATGATCTGCTAAAAACTGATTCCGGAAAAGGCCAGCAAAATCTCTCGCTGTTTACACAGCGAGGGTCTGAAAGAACTGATGCAAACAGACTCCACTACTTTTAGATTGAAAAGTGAATCTGAATTGAATAAAACAACAAAAAAAAAAACATCATGAGTGGTATTAACACCTTGCCACAAAGGCGGATGCGACAGAAGGTCAATTAAAATAGGGATTCTGAGCTCTTAAGCTCAGACGAAAATATCCTGTAGACCCAACCTTAGGCTGAGTCGGGCTCTTGATTTATCACTCCAGACGAGACTCTACCCTTTGGAGGAACATCGTCCGAGTCCCTCTCTGCTGGGAGGCAGTGAGTTGAACAAGAAAAAGTGGCGGTTAAAGAACCAGTCTACATTAAATTCTATAGCATAAAATTTATAACACATTTTCTATTATCAAATATTCACAAATAGATGAAAAATAAGTGTCGCAGATTAGTTCATTTTGTTATCAGGTATGGTTCCTGATTTTCAGTGAAATATGCTGTTTGATTCTAGTATCAATCCACTGAGTAGGTCTCCCTATGTAACTGACACCGTAGCTGCAGTCATACTTATTGATTACGGAACTTATTTGATGAGTCGAAAGAACATTCTTACATCTAGAAGAGATCCTAACTAGTATCTAACGCAACACGCATGTCAGCAAAAAAAAAAAACACTTCTGCACATCTGAAGAAATTTGCCTAGTTAGATTTTCACCCTTCTCTCTAATCTACGGAAGTCTTAAATACACCGGGTATTTTGCTATAATTACTGGTTAAATCTTTCTGAAGTCAGCGATATTGTTTTGCTGATTTTCTAAGTAGCTTAGTTCGAACTCACTACTCAGTTGTAATGATTCTAGCGAGACAAGCGATCTTGTTAAGAATCACCGAATTGACAACAGTAGGCGGATACCGATTATTGCATAAAGTTCTCGTTTTAAAACTAATCACACAACAGAGGAACTCCTCTAAACAAATCATAAATGCCCTTTCCAACAGTACATTAAAAAACCAATTGATTTGTAAATTTTTCCAATTTATTTTCATTATAAGACTCTGTAAAATCCCCAATTGATTTCCTATCGGATTACGATCCCCCGTGGAATTTATTTTAAAATTACCAAGGATACTACTTTTTATATATATATATATATATATATATATATATATATATATATATGTGTGTGTGTGTGTGTGTGTGTGTGTGTGTGTGTGTGTCATCCGCAGACAGATCTGTTTTGCTGTATCATAGGTCATCAGTACGTTTAGACAAACGATTGCTTTTTACCCAGGATTGAAACCTGGCCGCTTGGTAGAAGGAGGCAAACTTTTAGCGTGTGATATACCATGTTTACATACGCCAATAGCTGAGAGTATTCTAATTCATTACCGAATGAACGATGCGTAGATGCTAGAGTAGCTACTGTTCTACCATTCTTCCAGACTGCTTAATCATGGAGTGAGAGCGTAAAAAGGCAAGATATTTGTGTGTGTGTCTGTCTGTCTATATGTCATTTATACAAATCCACAATTTGTAACCGATCCTCACCAAATTTCACACAAATATTTTTTTTTTTTTTATAAGCGTTTCACCCCGAGCAAGGCATGTCACTGCCAATACTGTGCAGGGGGCTACGTAGAGTGGAGAAAGGCTGATTAAATATAGGAAATAACAGAGGGTGGGTGATAGGCGGGTGAGGATACCGAGAATGAGGGTTGGGTAGATGAGAGTGTTCTGAGAATAGTTGGGAGTTAGTGTGATAGGAGGTGTCTATTGACCCTACATTTCAACACCTGGAGATTGTAACTGTCGGGAAAGCAGAGTTGTGGAAGGGAGTTCCACAGGCGGGAAGCGCGAGAAAAGAAGCTGTTGGAGTAGAATTTACGGTTACATCTTATTTGTTTAACTGTAAAAGGGTGGGACCTAGTTGCTAATCTAGTATCTCGTGTAAATTCGTGCTTAGGCGGCACCAGTGATCTAAGCTCATCGGAGCAGAAGCCATGAAAGTACTTGTAGAAGAGGCACAGGGAAGCTACATCACACCGGTGTGAGAGCGGCTGCAGCCGGTCTGCCAAGTCAGTATCAACCACGTTACAGATCCTCCTTTGTATTTTGTCAAGAAGCCCAAGGAGAGCAGCAGGAGCACCCGATTCCTTAGGCATCCTGTCAGGTCATGAATATCTTATTTTTTCTGATTTTCCTTCGATATTAGGAATCGATACCCCGATATTCGATCAGGTCTGATCAAGATCATGATTTCAGCCCTTTTATCGTGATTCTTGCTGCAGAATTTGCTCTAACTTTGTAAAATTATAGTTTTTAGTCTCAAACGTTAGTAGATCTTCTCAGTTGACTCAAATCTCCGATATCAGAAATCGATATCCCCGATATTCTATCGAATCTGATTAAAAACCGATATTCAGCCATCAATATGGCTCATTTTCTCCAATTGTACTCCCGACGGATTTTGCTCTAAGTAGGTATAATTGTAGTTCTTAGTCTCAGCCATGATACCATTTACACAGAGGATTTATTTAGCCTTCAAAATTCAGTTTGCGACGGAAAACTTTTTTTTGACATCGATACTGGAAATCAAAATTAGACTTACATCCATTCATTTTAGTAAGTTCTACGGCTTCGACATCAACCTTTCGACAACCTAAGTTTTTCATGCTAATGTCGAAAGAGTCTGAGCTCCAGGACCCTGGATTAGTTTTAAAGCTTTCATTACACCCGAGCAATGCCTGTCTATATTGCTAGTATATATATATATATATATATATATATATGTGTGTGTGTGTGTGTGTGTGTGTGTGTGTGTGTGTGTGTGTGTTAGTGTTTGCGTGTATATATGTGAGATTGAGTATAGGCATGTACATTCATATATGAAGTCATTAAGCAAATCAGTTTGCTTTCAAAAGTTTTGCTAAATTTTAAACAAATAATTTATACGTTAAAACAAAGCTTGTGTTAAATTTTTTAAGTTTCATCATGTTTTAAAAGTTACTGGATTTATCATAAATAATATTTATTTTGATAATGCCTCTCACACAGACTCTATACACCCACGCACATTAAATAGCAAATTATTTGTATTTGCCTATATTTCTGAGATGAGGTAGTATTTACACTATTTACATTATTCAGACTATTGTTCTCATCTTTGTTGCCTTTTGTATTAACATCAAAATATTACAATATAAACGCTGGTAAAAATAATTACTAGAGATTAGGTTTATAAGTCTCAGAAATTTAGCTGTTCTTGTCCTCATAGGACACATAGCGCAGTGGTTATAGACGTTGCTTAATTCCAGTGGTTTGGCAGCAAAAAGTTTTGAGTTCATTACCAAGCTACAGCAGAGATGAATAAGTAACTTCTCAGATCATGACTTTCAAAAAAGCTTTGATAATGATATACGTCAGTCATCGTAATAAAAGGTTCTGTTCTGAAGAAGGCCGGAATGTACACAGGCCAAAATCTGGTACAAATTGCAACAATGTAAATAGTGATCATATTATCTGTCTTCCAGTAACAAAAATACATTACCATCCACATTTTTTCCATCTTCGTTCCTTTGATAATTATAATGACAAATTTAATTAGCATCTCTACATATGTTCAACTTTCTCTTACCATATACTTTTACATTACTTGAAACACTTGGCATTTTACTAAACGATTTGATTCGTTTTGTTTTCATGCTTATAATGACTGATTTAATTTTGATGCTAGAAGATATTGTTAAGAGCATAATCCTTAACACAGTTCCGGATATTCATTCCATGTAATTTTCTTTGGATAGTGCTATCTGTTTTGCAGATAAATGGTAGCAATAAATTATTTTCATTTGTTTGAAGGTATTACTTTCTATTTCCAATTATTGTTTTATCGGCGCCAGTTGTTCTCTCGATACCGGCCCGATTAGAGATCCGCTAATTATGCTATGAATGCTTGAGACGGAAAAGTTACCTTTAAGTCATTTACAAAGTTTAAGGTCACCAGCATTGAATAAGTGATAATGAAGAACTTTACTAGAAACAATGGCGTTTCTCTAAAAACATATACGCTGATATGTGTGCTATGGTGAGGTTTCTGCAATAGGCAGGGTAAAGTAATCTTCCCTATGCCTCTCTACACTGAACGAGGATTAAATTTCTGTTAGAATTTTCTTTCTTTATATCATAACATATTCCGGTGATAAGGGTGCTCAATTCCCTGGATGTGGAAATTCAGAGCCTTTCTTTTCTCCTAGTTAGTTTGCCTACCAAGGCTGAAAAGCGAACCTCCCCTATTATTAACCCATAACTGAGAATAGAAGAGAAAGATCCATATCTTACACATGTCTATTTGATCGAAAATGAAGACAACGAATTTGACTGGATTTCGAACTCAGATTGCCATTTTTTTTCAAACAAATATGCTACTTATTATACAACTAATACATCTGCTATCCTTTAAAACAGTTTAGATTAATATTCAAAATTGAAGTTAAGCAGTATAGGACCCGGTCAGTATTTAGATGAGGAAATGCTTTGGGGATATCAAGTACAGTTAGGATTCTAAAATCCGAAATAAGTTTCAACTTTACATAATCCAAAAAGAAAAACCCACGTAAAAATTAAATTCATAAAATATCATTCTTCTTCTTCTTCTTCTTCTTCTTCTTCTTCTTCTTCTTCTTCTTTTATATGCCTTGTCCTTTCAGGGCGTAGGCGATCATTGCTTTCCACGTCTCCCTATTCCTGGTTACTCTTAGTACGCTTTCTCATGTTACACCAGGCAACCCCACTTCTGTCATCCACCTGATCAGGCCCTTCAAATATGTTATCCGCGGCTTTCCTCCGTCTCTTTTCCTATCTATCTGGCCAGTTAGTATCAGATTCTCCAAGCCCTCCTTCTTCATTGCGTGTCCCAGGAACTTCAGTTGCCTCTTCCTGATGCTCAATATTAATTTTCTTTTCGTTGCCATTCTTTCCAACACTTCATCGTTGCTCACATGCTCGATCCATGATATCCGCAGCATCCGTTTGTAGAACCAAATTTCAGCTGCTTCAATTTCTTTTTTCATCTTCGATGATATTGTTCAACATTCACTGCCATATTGAAGAACTGACATCACATAACAATCTAGTACTCTCTTCTTTGTTTCTAGCTAAAGTTTCCTGTTTCTTAATACTTTACTCAGCTTCTGCACGTGTCTTTCGCCATTCCAATTCGCCTTCGGATCTCTGTGTCGCACTTTCCATCACCTGTTAGAACGCTTCCCGGGTATTTACATTTTTGTACTTGCTTGATTTTAGCATTCCCCACCTGTATTTGGCATTTCGGTTATCTTGCAGTTTATTTGTAGTTTTTGTCACTCTCTTCAGCTACCTTTTGTTTTGTAGGAGGTCTTGAAGTTTTTTTCAGCACTGTATCATCTGTATATCTTATGTTGTTCAAATTGTGGATTCCGATTACAAATCCTGGCATAGCATCTAGGGTCCTCAAAATATTCTCGCTGTACAAGTTGAAAAGATCCGATGAAAAGACACGTCCTTGTCTTACGCTCCTTTCTATCTTTGTAAAACTGCTTAGTGATATTTGGTTGTTCTAATTCTATGTTTTGAGAGTTTCTGCTGCCTTTAAATCATCCTTCTCAGAGAATCACATCTGTTCAAGACGTGGCCCCTCATTAAAATTGGTATTTTCCTGGAAGTTCTACACTCAAAGATATACGCTCTTTTTACGACTCTTCTTTCGTAATGTAGTACCTGTTGCACCATCAGGTTATTTCTCCCTCCATTACTCAACACCA
Source organism: Ascarosepion bandense (assembly GCA_037127315.1). Taxonomy (NCBI): domain Eukaryota; kingdom Metazoa; phylum Mollusca; class Cephalopoda; order Sepiida; family Sepiidae; genus Ascarosepion; species Ascarosepion bandense. The sequence continues at coordinate 35,998 of JBBBDQ010001328.1, forward strand.
ACTGCCTTAATATAACCCGTGAATATGAAATTATTTAAGCCTTCTTTACCATTTTTCGTTCGAAAAATTTCAGTTGATTCCTATCAACAACAATTAATGTTTCCTCATATGTCGCATGCTCTTTTCTGGTGCTTGACAACATTGGTCGGTAAAAGCATATTATATCACTTACATAAGCCTCCTCGGACTTACCCTGTCCTCAGACCTCAAATGGAACCACTATATTGAATCCATAGCAAAATCTACTGCTAAGAAGGTTGGATCACTATGTCGATCCAGGATGTTTTTCCACCTGAATCAATCCTGCATATATACAAATCAATCATCCGTCCGTGCATGGAGTACTGCTGCCATTTATGGTCAGGTGCCCCTGCCTTTCTCCTCAGTGTTCTTGACAAGCTTCAAAGGAGAGTCTGTAATATGATAGGTACTGATCTGGCGTCTCGACTACAGCCACTTACCCATCGTCGAAATGTGGCTTCCCTCTGTCTCTTCTATAAATACTTTCATGGCTTCTGCTCGGACGAGCTTAAGTCACTGATGCCTCCTCAACAGGTGTTTACTCGTGCAACCAGACTGGTAACTGCGTCCCACCCATTCACAGTCAGGTTAGCCAAATGCAGACGACAATTCTACTCCTGCAGCTTCTTCTCTCGCACTTCCCGCCTGTGGAACTCGCTCCCGTATTCTTGCTTTCCTGACGGCTACAACCTCCAGAAATTTAAATGCAAAGTCAATACTCATCTACTAACCACTGGACACTAGCTCTCTCCCCATCCCTGTATAACCTTCCCTTTCTCTCCACCTATGTATCTGTCATCGCACCTGCTTTCTATTGTTCCTTTCTAACTAGTTTGTACTCCTCACTCTTTTCTAATTAATCTTTTTACATTTATGTAACCCCCTGCACATCAGTGGCGTTTCCGCCTTGCTCGGGGTGAAACGATTAAAAAGAAAAATCATCATGTCTGAAGAAAGTGTTAAGCATGAATCGAGATCCGAACTTTGTCCTGATTTCAAACGCATTTACCTGCCCAGGGAGTGTTCCCAGGGAGTGTTCCCTTCAAGTTTATGCGTCAAATGTCTCTTTCCGATTTCTGTCAGTGATCTCTTCATAATGCATATTCTCATAAAATCTTCCGAATTTTTCTATAAAACCTCGATTCTGTTACTTAAAATATTTTCTTACAAAATTCTCCTGCATAAGTCAAGATGATGACTTCGATCTGATCTGAAACGCCTGTCCTCTGCATCGGTTTGAACAATGCTATGAACTCAATATTAAAATAAGCCGCAGAATATAATAATGTAAATTAAAAATCCTGGTAAACGTTCAGAAAATTCTCTGCTTGAATTTTGCGAATGAGTTATTACTTGTTACACTATTTCTATTCAAACGAATGCCCTCTTAATTGTTGTTATCGGATATGTATTGATCTAGGCAACCTATAGGGAGTTTTGAGCTGAACCCTTTATTTAATCCACAGAGGTAGACCGTTCTCATTCCACTGCTGATGTTTAAGGATATTATCTATTTTTTTTTTTTTGCTCACCCGTTTCCAGTGAGTGCTAGTACATACTATCCAACCTAGGAATTGAACTCACAACCATAATGTCACCAAATCGGCCTTTGTGCTGCAAAGCAATTGCAGGAGTAAACATAGAGGTTTACACACAAACCTCACTGCTGATTAGGCTACCACTGTCATTGTCATTGTAACATCAGTCTGTCAGTTGAATGTCATACATGATACACGCTTAGGCGATCATGTCTCGCAAGAGATATGATTGACTGGACAGAAGATTTTCCCGCAGTAGGTTGTCATTACGTCCTGCGGCAGCCTGGTTGCCAACCAATGCTATAGAATCTAATCAGTCCTGTTATTTAACCCATAGCTAAAGGGAAGAGACGGAGTAAAACCTTTCCCAAGAGTATTTGCGCGTAAGTGAATGCAACTAGAATTTGAGCTCGGCTCTCTATTGTAGCATAACTGATGGCAAAAGAAGAAAGGAGAAAGAACAGGTAACTTATTAGAAAAAGAAGAGAAGGACGAAAGAAGAAGTAAAAGGAAAAGAAAAAGGATGAGAAGAAAGAGAAAAAATAGAACAAGGATGAGAAGAAGATGAAGAAGACTTTTACTTTCTGTTTATTAATTCTTCGTCTTCGCTTTATTCAGATAATATTTTTGTTTTTTCCTTAAATGAATTTTTTTTCACATACTCTACAAACCTTTGTTATCCTTACACATTATCATTACAGATTAATTCTTCCAATTCTTTCTAACATGATTTTTTCTACAGTCAACCACACAGGTAAATGGCATAAGGTTCGTTCAAGCTTCTCATTTAAGATTCGTTGATGACACTTTTATAATAATAGTTCAGAGATGAATCTGAATTAAGTCAAAACAAAACTGCTGTCAGTATTTGTTTATATTTCGGAGATGAGGTAGTATCTATACTGTAAAAGTGCTTTCATTTTACCAGCATAGAAAACTATTTCCGTCTGTTATCAGAAAGGCTGGCTCTAGACTCCAGGAATGTAATACACTGCTACTTCTTCGCCTCTGGTTTTCAACTGATTTGAAGTGACGCGAATACATCGAATCAATAACTGTCCCTATTGCAAAGAAAGAGTCACTGTGTCGTAACAGGAAATTCTTCACGTCAGAGTCCATAATGATAATGAGAAAGGAGAGCCTGGAGAACTTAATACTCAAAGGTCGGATAAATGGAAGGCGAAACAGAAAAAAGTCGCGCGAGACGTACTAGTTAGGTCTGGGTAAATGATTGACGTACCGGGGGTTTAGAAGAGATATCAAGAGAAAAATTATTGAAAGCGATAAGCGACAGAGCCAGGTGGAAGTCCATGATCACCTACGTCCTGAAGATGAAGAAGAAGAAGAAAAAGAAGAAAAATTTATAATCTTATATATGGCAGTAGCTACTGGATTATATTCTCAAATTTCTAAAGAAAAGACTTGAAGCGACAGCGAAGGGTTTCTACCGACAAATGCTAAGTATACCATGGACAGAATAAATGTATAAAGGGTAAATATTAAGGAAGTTATTGAGTATAAGGAAAAATATAACAAAAAGGCAAAGTTGAAATTTTTAGTCAAAATAACAAGGAAAGGGGCCCTACAGATTTTAACACTCACAGGATATACTGAACGCAATAGAAAAACAGGAATGTGAGTTTGTGTGTGAGTCGATCAAAGAGCGAATGTGAAAAGTCAAAAGATGAAGTAATAACAAACAAGAAAGTTGTGCATGTTTGCTATAATCGATAATTGTCCGCCTCCAAAAAGTCAGTCATTTAATTGCAATAGGTGAGATACACATAAGCGATCATATCTCGAATGAGACATGACTTATTAGGCCTAAGATTTTCTTGCGGCAGTTTGCCGAACAAGGCTCTAGAACCTAATCTATCCTGCTATTCAACCCATAGCTGGAGGAAGAGAAGATAGCTTATTATTTTTCTTAAAGGTATTTGCGTGTAAGTGAACGCAACGAATTCAACTGGAATTCCAACTCGGCTCTCCGATTTTTTCTTTCCGAGGCGATATCCATGACACCATAATACCCATTCCAATGACCTCTCCCGAAAAAGAAGACGATACTTTAAATCATATTTCGGATAGGGTATCAATAATAGAAAGGAAGAGTCGAATCGGGGTGACGAATACAAATTCTGATGTGTTCACCGATGTGTAGCAACTTTGAGTCTGGTCAGTACCCAACTAAGTGGCTGCTTGGAAGTACAAGGTGCAATAAGCCTCGATGGACAGCTGCTGCGATAGATAATGACTCGGAAATCTTAAGATTCGAATTCCAATTACTGATTGATCCGTTATATTTACTTATGCACAAATACCCTTGCTATGGGTTAAAATCTTTTATCCCTAAATCATTATTATATGAAAACAAATTATTACAATCTATAAATATTTTGTGGCTTTAAATAACCTGCACAAGTTTTGATAAGCGCTAGAGAAGAAAGAATAGGTCAATCAATCTGTTGCGTTTACTTTCGAACCCTTGATCTTAAGAAAACACGAATCCGCCTCTAGGTGAAAATTAGAAGAGTAATCTTAGATTATCTCCACTATAGGGCAATGGATTCTCTGTATTAAAAACCACAGAAAAAATAGTAATAAACTCCTTCGTTATCTAATAATAATGAAATAAATCTGGGAACTATATTTTCTTCGTCGTGATGGGACATACTATTTTTTCCAATCGTTATATCTCTGGTATCTTTCGTGCCTTCTACTCTCTTTTAACCGGTATTAACTGTATTCCTTTTAATTTTACGCAAATGTACTTTTATTTCAGTTTTTTCCATTTCAATTTCTTACTTCTTTTCAGTCAACATCCTTTCTTTGTAAACTTAGCTTAATATTCATAATTTTTCTTTGTGTTGGCCTGTCTATTAAGGCGTTTCCCCGGTCAGACAAACCGACCGACCGAAAGCTAACCAAGCATTGCAGAAATCGTATTTATTTTTACATAGAATTCCATAGTAAAGTTTCAGTGTAAATTTCAATTCATAAGCGGCCCTCAGCCAAATCTATGCACACTTTTAGTCATAGTGAGATCCATTTTGATTCCAGCTTTTCATTTTCCTAGATTGGTTGCCTATCAAGGCTATATTACCCTGTTTATTCAGCTATTTACCAAATAAAGGTGAAGAAGTGATAGATTCAAATTTTACTGAAGGGTATCAACTTAAGTGAACGTAATGAAATTGGCTTGAATTCGAAATCGGCTCTCTTATCCCTCAGTCTAAGCCTGTAATAATTTTTCCACCCTGGTCTATCTGCTTTAATTCCTAGGATGAGGAGTTATTATTTATATAATTTCAACGTGGACCTTTCGTGATATTCAATAGTTGAGATACACTTAAGCGATCAGATCTCGAATGAGACATGACTTATTAGGTGTAAGATTATCTTGCAGCAGTTTGCCAAACAAGGCTCTAGAACCTAATCTATCCCGCTATTGAACCCATAGTTGGAGGAAGAGGAGATAGCTTAATATTTTTCTTAAGGGTATTTGCGTGTAAGTGATTTTTGTCTAGCAAAAATCCAAGAGTCTTAGCTTCAAGAAACACACACTCAGGTACTGAGAACTATACTTAATATATCTTAGAGACAACACTCAACTAAATCAGATCTCTGTGGACCCATTCCGGATATTTCTGTTATCTTTCGCGAAAGCAGAAAATAGATCTCGCGACTGATCTTATTCTCTTGTCACCTCGTCATGGAACACAGACATGTTGATCACCTACATTGACCAACTATTTTTTAACACAGATTGGCTCCTTATTGCTCTTCCGACCTTCATGTAGGACTGTGATGGTTGGCGTGATAGACTCCAGAATATCCAAATCAGCTTAACACGCGGGCTGTTCATCCAATTTTTGTTGTTATTAAAACATTTTGACTGTTGTACTCTCCGACTTTCATTAGATGATTATTTCTCCGGTTAACCTTCCTGAAATTTTGAACGGAATTTTATTGGTCCAGTTTTTTTATTTTCTCTTAAAATGTCTCCCCGCCATTTTTGTCTGAGGAGGGTCAACTTGATTTCTTTTTCGCCAGTTTATTTTTCTTTCCTTTCTTTTTATCAACTCAAATCGCCCAGACATATTCGTTGTCTGTTACGTTACATTCTTGTCTGTGTGTGTGTGTGTGTGTGTGTTCACCCTCACTTTCTCGGGTACATTAGCAAAATAACTAAAAATCTCCATCCCTGTTGTTGACAACCACGACCATAATCTGCTGATGGTCGGCGTCAAAAGCATTATGTTTCTCGCTCTCTCTCTACTTTCACCATCGCGTCCGACAAACCGAACAAAAAGCCATTAAATGCTGACGTATCTGAAAAATTTCCCCGCAGCTTTAGAACTTTGGAAGGACTTAGTCAACGACCATTAAGATAATACGAATTCAGGCCATCACTAAAACCACATACAAGTTATAATTTATAAATACAATTATTTCGTAGCAACATCTTTTTTAAAAAGTGTTTTAAAAAGTTACCCTTTTGATCGTTTGACAATAAGTAACTTATTGCTGGATATATTTAATTGGAGCGATTTCTAAAATTATGCATGTCTTGATCTTTTATTGCTCTTAAATTACAAATCAGATATATCGTATATAGGTGCAGAAAACATCGTAACTGCGAATTTTTCCATATTTAACTGATAAGTACTGTAATTATTTACATTATTTACATTGTTCGTATTATTATTCTCATCTTTGTTACCATATTCATCTTCATGACGTTTCGGCCATTGTACGTTTTGAACTTTGTCAAGTGATTGCGATTTTGAAATGAACACTTTATTTCGTTCACTTGGGTAAATTGTAATATGTTTTCAAGGATTCATGGCCGAGTGGATAAAAGCGTTGGTTGGTTGGTTGGTTGGTTGGTTGGTTGGTGGGTGCCAGTGATTTGACCCAAAGAGTTGTGAGTTCAATACCTGACTATAGAAATGGTGAACAAAAAACTTATGATTTAAATGAAAATAACTGACACATCTAGAAGTAGCATGACTCATAGAACGATAAAAATTACCCTAGTAAATGAAATAAAGAATTCAGTTAAAAATTGTAGTCACCTGAAGAAATTCAGAGTGTTCAACGGCCGAAAGGTCGTGAATATGTTAACAAAGATGAGAGAAACAGTTCAATGCTAGCAATCGTAACTGGGACAACTAAATCTCAGATCTTTTTCGTAACTCATCACAAATATTTATTAACCCCAAGAAATTACAAATTTAGTTGTTTTTCTTTTTTTATGAGCACCTCGAGGTGGTGTAATGGTTAGCAAGCTTGTCTCGCTAGAATCATTACAATTGAGTAGTGAGTTTGATCTACACTGCGTACCTCATAAAAAAACACCTTTCTCCAGGTTTGGTGAGTGTGTGCAGGGCTAACAACCCTGCTCCATAAAAAACAGTTTGTTACGGAAACACCAAAAAGGCAGCCCTAAAAACAGTATGGGATGTAACGGCTGATGATTTTTGATTTTAAATCAAAAGTTTGCTTTTTATCAAACATTTAGCTCTCATGTTAAGTTAGTTTATTTATTATATTTTTTCCTCGTTTTAAATTATAAATTTTCAAAAGTAAGAAAATGTTCTACTTCGGCTTGATAATCCGGGTGAGAGCGAATGTAGTCCCTATATCTAGAAATAGCGCAGCCGTGTTGCCTAAATTTTGAGAGATTGCAAGGGATTACCCAACAGAAATGCAATAGACGGGCCTCGATCTGGGAGAATTTGGTGTGAATTTTAATAAATATGAGTTCTTTTTATTTGGGGAAATTAATAGAAAGTATCCGAGATATAAGCCAGACCAAAAGAATCTTTCTAAAACTGAAGGGTACATGGCACTGCAGTTAAATGCGATGGCTAGATCCAGTGATTTGACCCAAGGGGTTGCGAATTTAATACTTGGCTTCAGAAATAGTGAACAGAAAATAGAGAGTTGAGTTAAATGAAAATAACTGAAACGCCTGGAACTAGCATGACATTCAGTTTAAAACTCTAGTCACCTGAAGAAACTCAGATCATACAACTTCCAAAATGTCGTGAATATGATATCAAAAATGAGAACAAGAATATATAAGATTTCTTACTATCTGATGCGTCACGCATTCGCTGTTTCTCGTGGAATTCGAAGGATAAGGGAGAATATACTCTGTAATGGTATAGGTGAAGGCTTATATTTAAGAAAGTGTTATGAAGAATTTTTTCTCTGTCGTATTTCATATAATAATGGTATGTACATTATCACAGTTACAGGTGAATAAGTGAATGACAAAATAGGAAAATGCTTTCGTATGGGTACATTTTATTAAAGTCAGTTAGTTAAGTGCCATACGTGTTACACGCTTGGGCTATCATATGTCGAAGAAGACATGACTAACTGAGCAGAAAGTTATCCCACACTAAGTTGCACTTAAATTTTCTTCCGTGGACTGGTTGCCACCTAAGGCCATAAAATCCACTCTGTCCTGTTATTTGACCTATAGCTGGAGGGAAAGCTGGATTAATAGCTTTTCCAAGGGTATTCGCGCGTAAGTGAATGCAAGGAATTCAACTGGAACTGTTCCCCAATTTTTCTTTCCGAGCCGATATCTACTACACCACAATGCACATTCTTCACCAGGACACAGATCCTTATTTAAGTAAATATAAAGCAATTAATAACAAAAAAGATGGTAATTCTACGTGGTGTACGCTTGTATCGTTAGCGATCATTTACGACTGACTAGTTAGTTCGGTCCTTACAAGGTACCTTATGCTTTCAACCTTATGTCACATCTAAGCTAGGCCTAAAAATCATTAAGGTACTTCGAAATGTTGTTATTGTTAGCAAACTTGTCACACTAGATTAATTACCACGGAATATTAAGTGCGGTGCTCATTTGGTTTCCCTATATTTTCGGCCTCGTGTCCCATCTAATGTCTTTTTTTTTATTAAATCAGAAAAGAGGACAATAAAATATATGTGAGTTAGTTATGTGCCATACGTGATACAAACCTGGATAATCATGTCTCGAAAAAGTTATGACTGGCTGGGCTGAAGACTTTCTCGCCGTAAGTTGACATTACTTTCTGAAGTCGACTGATTGCCAACCAAAGCTATAGAATCCAGTCTGTTCTATTACTTAATCTATAGCTGGAGGAAAGAGACGAATTAACACGTTTCCTAAAGGTATTTGCATGTTAGTGAATGTATCTCATTTAACTGTAATTCGATCTGGGCTTTCCAATTTCTCGTTCGGGACCGATATCCATTTCTCCACAAATGTACACATACTAAAATGTATGCATCTTCTGACTAAGGTCAAAATTGAATGTAAAATATTAATTACTATTAGTTTTAGAGTAATTACTGGTAGAACTCACTGTATACGGATTCAGAAACTTTCAAGATGGAATCGATATTAGCCCTATTAAACATTGGGAGCATAACTGCTATATACGACGGAGGACACTGCTGGATTGTAATGAAATGCTTACCTAACGCTTAACCTAATATTGAAGCACCTATGTGAATTATCCATTTTTCCTGCGGATATAGTTTAGTATTCGTTGGTTCATTTTGATAGATTATATTTTAAGTTTCATTTCGCTGTTATTTCGTTTGTTTACAAATCTAAGGAAGATTCACATTAGCACCTGCCTTGCTTAAATAGTCACTTGAATTTTGAAGGCATCGGTATGGAGAAAAGAAAAGTAATTGAAGAAGTGGGAGAATAATAAAACTATGTATTTAGTAACTTAGGTTTTCTTTTTTGTTTTTTAGCATCATATCAATCTCTGTGGGTTATTTACTGTCGAAATCTATTTTTTAAGTAATTTTATTTTTGAGATAACAATGATTTTAGTAATACAACTGTGCCTAATTAACCCAAACATGGGAGAGAAAACATTTTTTCCTCTTTGCTTTACTTATGCCAAACTAACAACTTTAGTAATATCCCGTAAGATTTGATAACATTTTCGTGAAGTTGCTTATAAACAAGTATATTATTTAATAATACAAAACTTGTATAGAAAGAGTCAAAAAAGAAAAAATATGAAACGCTTAATTGAATTCATACTCACAATCATAACTTGTAACACATGAGGGTCTTAGGTGAGTCACAATTACTGCAGCTCTCGCAGCTCTGATGTATAATGGTAAAGATATCCTGAAGGATCCAAGTTCACTCTAGGCCTGTCCTACTCCTAAACTGGTTGCCAACCAAGGCTATTGGATACAGCTACCTTTTTATTTACGCATAGCTGGGGAAAGAAGAGATTGCTTTATAGTTTTACCAAGAAAAAGTAACGAACTCAATTTAAATTAGAGAAAACAAGAATTAGAGTGCTAGCGATTATCATTTGATGAAGAGCATTGCAAATTCTGAGAAGAAACGTGCCGCTCTTTTACTAAATAATAAAAATTCGAATTTGTTGTGAAACTATTGAAACTGGCTCATAAATGACGCCTAACTAGAGTTATGACATGAAATCCTCTGGCATCAAAACCAGAACAAAGATGTTCTCAGATGGAATTGCTGTGCATGAAATAAACATTAAAAGACCGCTCTGTAAAATATTTGATATAAAATTTGGTACATAATTCAAGCCATGAAGCCACCACTAAGCCAGATAATTGGTGGAGGGTGCCATATCAAAATGAAGAACAGCTGGACTCTTGTTCTTACCTCCAAATCAAAGATGCATGGTACAAAGAACGTAGAACAACTTAGAACGTAGAACACATTCAGAATAAATGGAAGAACGTATGCACATTCATCAGAGCCCAATATTTATGCACAATGGTTCTCCATATCACCAGTCAAATGTGGTTTAGAATTTTTCTTAGCAGGTTTAATGTGTCAGTAAAGGATTAATACAGGAATATTTTAAATTTAAACACAGATGAAGATTTATGGAAGTTGTCAAAACTGTTTCAGAAAACATTTAACCAATGAGAAAAGATATTAAAAATATCTGGACAAAGGAAACCTCAGTTGACTACTGTAAAAACTTTGTTCTCAACAGATTCTGCCGCATTCAAACAACAATAAAATAAAATAAAATAATAAAAAATATTAACCGTTAGACTATTAAGTTTGAAATAAATAGCAACTATATTCATGTACAATGTTATGAGTAAATTTGAGTCAGTATCTTAGAAATTACAAGGTGGTCTTAAATGTTTGTTAATGATTGTAATACAATATCTCTGTATGCATACATGAGAAGTTTTCAACTGCTGTTCTTTCTATTCAATATTTTACACGATATTAAACAACGCAAACATTTGGCGGTTAATTGCTTCTAAGTGGCAATCCATTCAAATCAGGTCTTAATGCTTGGTCTTGTCACCAGGCGACATGCACGCACATTTTTCGCATGAGTAAATAATTTCATTATGTTTGCTTCTTGGCGGATTTGTGTTCTGGTTATTTTAAAAACTTTTTTTTTCTCTTAAATTCTTTGAACATCTTGGTAGTGATACTAACATGGCCTTATTCTAAATGCTTGTTGTGTGTTTTCAATTTCAAGTGCGTGTATTATGTCTCCCACTAGATCTTATGTTTTGTGCTACTGGGCAGATTTTAAGAACCCTAAATCTTTCTTTTTATTAAAACACTCTTAATCTGTTTAAATCTCGATTTTGAGATTTGGCCTATTGTTGTACTGAGCAGCGAAAAACAGTGACTGAATCTGAAATCATGTTGAGAATTTAGGTAAAGCACAAAAGCTGTGTCAGCCTGTGTCCTGTGATATGGCAAAAGTTATTTCTCAGTATATGTGTACAGGATGTGCGTTGTGGTGCATTGGATATCGGCTCGGAACGAGAAATCAGGGAGCCGAGTTCGAATTCCAGCTGAATTCATTGAATTCACTTAAGCGCAAATACCCTTGGGAAAGGTATTAATCCGCCTATTCCTTCCAGTTATGGGTTAAATAACAGGACAGATTGGGTTCTATAGCCTTGGTCGGCAACCAGTCTACCGCAGAAAGAAATGGCAACCTACTGCGGGATAATCTTCTGCCCAGTCACTTATGTCTCTGTCGAGACATGATCGCCCAAGCGTGTATCACGTATGGCACTCAACTGACTGATATGTGTATATTGGTATTTATTAAAATTAGTTTTGCTTCTTATATTGATAGAATAATGGAATTAATGACAGTTAGCTCTGGATTTGGGAGATTACTTGACATAACTATAAATACAAAAATAAAAAGACATTTGGTTCTCCGTGTAGTCCTTGGAAATATTTCTTCCCAGAATGTATCACCCATATGTGTAAGTCTACCATTCGTCCATGCTTTGAGTATTATCACTACAGATCGTCCTCTGCTTCTACTATACATTTAGAGATTATTGATAAAATACAAAATAAGAATCTGCAATGTTATTGGTACTTACCTGATATCTCGGCTTCAGTCACTTTCCCATCGCCAAAAGATAGATTTTATTTTTCTATACACATTTTTACTGTAAGTTTGGGGTGAACTTTGCTTTACGTTACCTAGACTGTAGCTGCGTTATGATGCACTGTATATTGGTTCGAGATGAGAAATCATGGAATTAGGTTCGAATTCTAGTCGGATTCGTTGAATTAACATTCACACATCTTCCGCCTTCTTGCTTTCTACCTATCTTTGATCTTCAAAAAATCAAATGCAATCCCAATCGTTATATTGTCTTCTTTACTACTTTTATTGTTCTCGCTCTTTAATAATGTTTTTTTCTTATTCCTTCACACTCAGCAGCCCGTTGTGACTTAATGGCTTTACTCTCTTGCTTATTGTGAAATTTTAAAAAAATCGATATGAAAACATACAGTAATGATAATATATATGTATTGGTTGTTAGTGATAAAGTAAAGAGAAATTATGTCAAACTTTTTTATGTTTTTTCTAGTTTTCTTGTACTGGTGACAGGAATGAAAGTAAAAACAATGACCAGAACCATATTGTATTTATTGAACAAACAGATAGACTTGACTCTGTTATTTTTTATGTTATCAACCGTTTGCAGTTTAAAGGTATTTTTAGAATGTAATACAGCTTTTGAGAACATAATAATTTTCTGGTCAATATAAATTGGCTTGACCTCTATCCAACCAGCTTTGAATTGAGAGCTGGCTATCTACTAGACTTGCTGCTAGCAAGGATTAGAGAAACGAGTCTGCCTTGCTGCTTAGCTCATACATTGAAACAGAAGAGTTGGTTATATACTTCTGTCACTTGTAAAAATAATAAAAACTGCAGCAGTCTGTCAGAAGTCGAACTCGGCTTGCAGATCCCACGCTTTCTTCTACGTGACGAGCTTATCCATGAAGCGTAGATATTTTGTAGGAAAGCGTATATAAGCAAGAATTATGGCTCTGTTACGAAGACATTAGAAGCCTGACAGTAGTAATTGAAAATCCGAAAATTTCATTAGAGTAAACAGATAAATTATTCCTAGGATAGACATCCATAATCGAAAAGATGCCCAGATCTTATGATTTAAATCTCTCCTTAGCAACAATCATCGGAAACACAAATGCGAATATCACAATGGCCGTCCCTGCAGATCGTAATTAATAGTTTCAAAAATCTATCAAAATACAAGAATCTTGAATTGGAAATCTCAAAAGTGGTAAATGAGGAGACCAATAATACCAGTCGTAGTTGAAGCAATTGGCTTGATTAGAAAGGGTCAGATAGACTCATTGAAAAGATTCATGGGAGCCCTGGTTTCAAAAAATGCAAAAGCTGTACACACAAGTAGAGCTCAGCCCTCAGAAAGACATTTATCAATGTAGAATGTGTGTGATCATGTTACAAAAATCTTCACTGGAAAATGTCTGATCGTAAGTCTCTAGTTTGGAATCAGAAGGCAATGGGTACACAGCAAAAAAAAAAAAAATAGAAATATTAATAATAATAATAATAATAATAATAATAACGGATTCTTCTGTCGCTTGGCAATCCATTTAGGAGAAGGAACATTCGAAACAACAATCCTCAACTCAAGGTGCTAATTGTGCCGAGGAGTGAAGGACTATTGCGTTATGAGTTCACAAATGATCCCCTACACGCTTCGGAACCCTGTTTGTAAAAAACGTTACTAAATGTGCCCGGGTAACTTTAGTCGTGCTTTACTCGTGGAAAAAACATGAGAAATTAAAAATAGAAAATAAAAAACAGCTCAGTATGTATCTTCCAGTAGATAAACAGGGAGCTCGTCTTTCAGGAAGGAAGCTACCTGAGTTGGTGATTTTCTAAGCTTTACTCGTGGAAAAAATATGAGAAATTAAAAATAGAAAATAAAAAAGAGCTCAGTATGTCTCTTCCTGTGGATAAACAGGGAGCCCGCCTTTCAGGAGGGAACCTACCTGAGTTGGTGATTTTCTAAGCTCAGCTTAGATGTAGCACAAGGCCGAAAGTACGGAGCCCCTAGTGAGAAGCAAACTCACTACTCAATTGCAATGATTTTAACCAAACAAGCTTGCTAAACATTACACCATCTCAAGGTGACCAAAACCTACCTGAAGTGGAAAAATCTGCCATAGGAACAAGCTCCTACACAAAGAATTATTCTTCAAGCCACCACACCCGGGATAATCCTAATGACGACCCTGAAAATTCACCAGATAGATACCCAATCGTACAGTGAATAGAGACCAATTACATGTCTTCTCACAACAAACAAATTATTGACATTTATTTTAACATGACAGCTTTCGTCTTGGAAAGAACATATCGCTTGAACAAAAATGGTGCAAACGTGGCTCTTACAGAAGTAATTAATAGAAGGACCTCAGAAAACTGCTTTAATGCAAAGAAAAATCTTAGTACTGCCTGGATAGATTATCGGAAGGCATTAAATCTTAAAGTATATAAATATGTACAAAGTATCAACTGTTATCCTCAATTTAATCAAAGAATTTATGTTGATATGGAAAACGACACTTACCATAATCATATAAATGGAACCTATAAATCTGATGAAATAAACATCAACTGAATAATATTCCAAGGTGACTATTTGTCTCCCTTACTATTTTGCATATCACTAATAGCATTAACCAGCCAACTTAACAAGATAGACTGTAGTTATAAAATAGTTCAAAAGAAAATAAGACATCTATTTTACATGGATGGCTTAAAGTTGTAGGCTAAAAATGACAATGAGCTAGAAGGTTTTCTGCAAACTGTAAAATGTTTCAGTGAAGATATTGGAATGAAATTCAATTCTGATAAATATGCTAAAGCTACAGTTTTACGAGAATCGCTACAACAAACATCCTCTATTAGCTTAGCCCTTGCTTTAACAATAAACGATTTACAGAAAGTTAAAGCTTATAAGTACCTAGATGTAAATGAGAGTAAAAGAATTCACTATAAGAAAATAAAAGAAATAGTGCGTAGAGAATACTATAGAAGGTTACGACTGGTATTAAAAACTGAATAGAATTCTCAGAACAGAATTATGGCCATTAATAGCCTTGTCATCCCAGTGGTGCATTATAGTTTCAACAGCTTGAACTGGACTCTAAATGACATCAGACGAATGGATTCTAAGACATTACATTTTCTTTCTAAGCATAAGATGCATCATCCAAAGGCTGATGTAGACCGTCTATACATACCCGTAAAGAAGATGGAAACGGTTTTATTCAGGTAGAATTCTCAGACAAGGTAACAACAATTGGTTTACTAACATACATAAAAACAACAAAGGGATGGATGATATAATTAGTCAAACAACATGAAAACAGACAGAAAAATATTCAATAATAAAAGAAGAGAGTAAATACAAACAAAATTTGCATTTAATAGATTCTGTAGAAAAGCAAAACAGAATCCAAAAACCAACTATTGCGACAAAAAATATGAAAACGAAAGCCAAGGATAAAGCTCTTCAACAGAATATACAACGCTGGCAAGACAAGCCTCCGCATAGCTAATATACAGATCTTTCTAATAAACCCAATGTTGATAAAGTTAATGCTCATCGATGGTTACGAGCATCTGGATTAAAGTCTAAAATTGAAGGCTTTATTTCTGCAGCGCAAGACCAAAGTCTTTTCACTAGAGACTTGTAGGCAAATATCATATGCACCTCCAAAATGCAGATTCTGTGACAAATACTAAGAAACAATAGATTATATAATCTCGGAATGTTCTCTACTTGCCCTAAATAAATATAAAAATCGTCACGAGTGGAACAATATTTGCACTGGACGATGTGCGAACACTTTGAAAAATATGTAAACAAACACTGGTTTGAACATCACCCAGCATCGTTACTAAAATAGAAAATGTCACTATAATATGAGATTATACCATCTATATAAACAGGAAAATTGAAGCAAATAGGCCGGACATTATTGTCAAAAACCAAAAAGAAAAAATACTTGCCTACTAATTGACAGGGCTTGTCTAGCGGATTGTAACATGGTAACAAAGAAATTTGAAAAACTATCAAAATATTTTGACAAAGAAATTGAAATAGAAAATGTCTGGAAACTGAAAACAAGAATAGTATAAGTGATAGTAGGTGCACTTGGAATGATAGAAAATGGAACAAAACAACACATTGAAAGAATTCCTTGGAAACCCCTGCTTCGGAGATATACAAAAATTGTCTTGTTAAGTACAGCCCATACACTATAAAGAACTTTGTTTATGTAACGCTAGGGATGCTATGAGAGATAGAAAAAACATGAAACATAGCTATAACAGCAGAATATGACCTGCCTTAGGTCATTCTGCAGATTTGGCAGGTAACGCGGCTATATCAGAAATTGAATTATGATGAAAAATGACATAATAATAAGAACAGATTCCATGTTGACAATGCTTTAAAGAAATACAGAAAAATGTACTTACAAGTCTTCTTCTTTTATATGCTCTCTCCTTTCAGGACGTAGGCGATCATAGTTTTCCACATCTTCTATCCCTGGTGGTTCTTTGCACGCTTTCTCTTGTTACACCACGCAACACTCCTTCCCTCATCCACCAGATCAGGCACTTCAAATAATTCATCCGTTGCTTTCCCTGTCTCTTTTTCCCTCTATCTGGCCTGTTAGTATCATGTTTTCCAAGCCCTCCTTCCTCATTGCATGTCCCAGGAACTTAGGATGCCTCTTCTTGATGATCGTTATTAATTTCTTTTTCGTTTTATCCTTTCCAAAACCTCATCATTGCTCACATGCTCGATCCATGATATCTCGTATATTATGAAGAGCTTACATATGTAAAATGTGTGTAATCGTAGATAGTTTCTTTTTCTTACTGAAATGAACTAAGGAACATTTGATAAAGCCATTTTTGAACTTAGGTCTCTGATTGGGACCCGAAAAAGAAATGTGCATACAACAGAAATCAAAAAAAAAAAAAAAAAAATAATAATAATAATAATAATAATAATAATAATAAAAGTGAACTATCAGTACTGGATGAACTGAGCAGAGGAATAAATGTAAGAACTAGGAAAAGCAGAAGAGCCGAAAGAAAATTTAACATTAAGAATGAAAATGAAGTCTTATCAAATAAAGAAAAAATAAAGCAAAAATTCCAACTGAAGGCTCAAAGAATAAGACGCTATGAAAAAAGAGCAAGATTTTACAGACAAAACAAGATTTTTCAGACTGATACAAAGAGATTTTACAGGGAAATAGGTAAAAAAAGAATTGAAGTGACAGTCCCCCCCCCCCCCCAGAATGGAAGAAGTCACACAGTTCTGGGAAAAGATATGGTCTTGCCCTAAAGAACATAGTAAGGAAGTACATTGGATAGCGCAAGAGATAGAACGAATGAAAAATAAACCAGAACAGACATGGTCTGGATTTACAGAAGATGATGTTAAATTTGCACTAAAAAAAGCACACAATTGGAAATTCCCAGGTATAGATAAAATTCCTAACTTTTGGCTATATTATTTAAATACAGCACATAAAAAACTAGCCAAAGAACTTCAAGAAATGGTTGACGATCCCACTAAAATTCCTGCATGGATGACCAAAGGAATTACATTTCTTCTACCCAAGAATGGTGACACAAACAACCCAAAAACTACAGACCAATTACATGTCTTCCGACAACATATAAACTATTAACATCTATTTTAACAAAACAGACATATTTATTCTTAGAAAGAAATGACATGATACCGCTTGAACAAAAAGGGTGCAAACGTGGCTGTTATGGTTGTAAAGACCAATTGCTAATTAACAAAATGATCCTGGAAAACTGCTACAGTACAAAGAAAAATCTTAGTACTGCCTGGATAGATTATCGAAAGGCATTCGATAGTGTGCCACATTCCTGGATTTTAAAGACTTTAAATATATACAAGATATCGCCTGTCATCATCAATTTCATCAAACAGTGCATGTCTATATGGAAAACAACCCTTTACCTCAATCATATAAATGGAACTTATAAGTCTGATGAAATAAACATCAAAAGAGGTATATTTCAAGGTGATTCTTTATCTCCCTTACTATTCTGCATATCATTAATAGCACTAACAAGTCAACTTAATAAGACAGAATGTGGTTATAAAATAGACCAAAAGAAAATAAGCCATCTATTTTACATGGATGACTTAAAGTTATATGCTAAGAATGATAATGAGCTGGAAGGTCTTCTGCAAACTGTAAAATGCTTCAGCGAAGACATTGGAATGAAATTTAATTTGAATAAATGTGCTAAAGCTACAGTTTTACGTGGATCAATACAAGAAACATCCTCAATTAGCTTAGAACCTGCTGTAACAATAAAAGAATTGAAACCAGAAGAAGCTTATAAATACCTAGGTGTAAATGAGAGCGAAAACATTCACCATAAAAAAATGAAAGAAATAGTGCGTAAAGAGTACTATTGAAGGCTACGAATGATATTACAAACTGAATTAAATTCACAGAACAGAGTTATGGCCATTAATAGCCTTGCAATCCCAGTTGTCCAATATAGCTTTAACATCTTAAACTGGACTCTAAACGACATCAGGCGAATGGATGCTAAAACAAGAAAGATTCTTTCTAAGCATAAGGTGCATCATACAAAGGCTGATGTAGACCGTCTATACATACCCCGTAAAGAAGGTGGAAGAGGTCTTATTCAGCTGGAATTGTCATACAAGACAACAACTATTGGCTTACTAACATACATAGAAACAACAAAGGATTGGATGATACAATTAGTAAGGCAACATGAAGAAAGAAAGAAAAAATATTCAATAATAAAAGAAGGCAGTAAATACAAACAAGATTTACAGCTAGTAGATTCTGTAGAAAAGCAAAGCAGAAGCCAAGAACCAACTATTGCGGCAAAAAATATGAAAATGAAAGCCAAAGATAAAGCTCTTGAACAGATGAAACAGCGCTGGCAAGACAAACCTCTGCATGGCCAATATCCAGAACGTGCCAATAAATCCAATGTTGACAAAGTTAATACTCATCGATGGTTACGTGCATCTGGTTTATTTTGCAGCACAAGACCAAAGTCTTTTCACTAGAAACTTTCAGGCAAATATTATGCATAATAATATGGATCCAAAATGCAGGTTTTGTGATAAACACCAAGAAACAATAGACCACCTAATCTCAGGCTGTTCTGTGCTTGCCCCAAATGAATATAAAAATCGCCACGATAGAGTTGGGCAATATTTACATTGGGCAATGTGAAAACATTATGGAAAAGCTGTAAACAAACACTGGTATGAACATCACCCAGCACCGGTTACAGAAATAGAAGATGTAACCATTCTATGGGATTACACCATCTACACAGACAGAAAAATTGAAGCAAACAGGCCAGACATTATTTTTAAAAACCAGAAGGAGAAAACTTTTCTATTAATTGATATGGCTTGTCCAGCGAATTGTAACATAGCAATCAAGGAATTTGAAATCTGTCAAAATATAAAGACCTGGAAATTGAAATAGAAAAAATGTGGAAATTGAAAACAAGAGTTGTGCCAGTGATAGTAGGTGCACTTGGAATGATAAAAATGGAACAAAACAACACATTGAAAGAATCCCTGGAAACCCCAGCTTAAGATATATACAAAAAATTGTCTTATTAAGTACAGCCCACACACTAAGGAAAACTTTATCTATGTAATGCTGGGGATGATAGGGAAGATGGAAAAACATGAAATGGAGCCATAACAACACGCCACTACCTGCCTTAGGTCTCCCCGTAGACTTGGTTGGTAGTGAGACCAAAGCAGAAATCGAAATATGATGAAAAATGACATAATAATAATAATAATAATAATAATAATAATAATAATAATAATAATAATAATAAGGATTCTAAAACAAGAAAGCTTCTTTCTATGCATAAGATGCATCATCCAAAGGCTGATGTAGACCGTCTATACATACCCCGTAAAGAAGGTGGAAGAGTTTTTATTCAGCTACAAGACAACAAATATTGGCTTACTAACATACATAGAAACAACAAGGAACAGGATAATACAATTAGTCAAACAACATGAAAACAGAAAGAAAAATATTCAATAGCAAAAAAGGCAGAAAAGACAAACAAGATTTACATTTAGTAGATTCTATAGAAAAGCAAAGCAGAAGCCAAGAACCAACTACTGCGGCAAAATATATGAAAATGAAAGCCAAAGATAAAGCTCTTGAACAGAATAAACAACGCTGGCAAAACAAAGCTCTGCATGCCCAATGCCAATAAATCCAATGTTGACAAAGTTAATACTCATCGATGGTTACGTGCATTTGGATTAATATCTGAGACTGAATGCTTTAATCTTGCAGTGCAAGACCAAAGTCTTTTCACTAAAAACTTTCAGGCAAATATTATACATAATAATGTGGATACAAAAGGCAGGTTCTGTGATAAACACCAAGAAACAATCTTATCTCAGGATGTTCTGTACTTGAGCCAAATGAATATAAAAATTCTCATGATAGAATGGGGCAATATTTACATTGGACAATGTGAAAACACTATGGAAAATATGTAAATAAACACTGGTATGAACATCACCCAGCACCGGTTACAGAAATAGAAGATGTCACCATTCTATGGGATTACATTATCTACACAGACAGAAAAATTAAAGCAAATAGGCTGAAAATTATTGTTAAAAACCATAAAGAAAAAACTTGCTTGTTAATTGATATGGCTTGTCAAGTGAATTGTAACTTAGCAACCAAGGAATTCGAAAAACTGTCAAAATATAAAGGCCTGGAAATTGAAATAGAAAAAATGTGAAAATCGAAAACAAGAATCGCGCCAGTGATTGTAGGTGCACTTGGAATGATAAAAAATAGAACAAGAAACACATTGAAAGAATCCCTTGAAACCCCAGCTTAAGTGATAAACAAAAAAATGTCTTGTTAAGTACAGCCCACACACTAAGGAGAACTTTGTCTATGTAACGCTAGAGATGATAGGCGAGATAGAAAAACATGAAATTCACCCATAAAAACACACCACGACCTGCCTTAGGTTTTCCCGCAGACTTGGTAGGTAGGGCGACCATAGCAGTAATAGAAATATGATAAAAGATGACAACATAATAATAATAATACTAATGTTGGAAAAGCTTCGAAAAAACATCAGTTAAATTTAAAATCTACCGATGTAGTAAGCTGTTAAAAAAAACACCAGCTCAACACTCAAAAATGACATCAGCACAAAGAGACTGTTCATCAAAATGTAAATTCCAAAAATAGTTTCTTTCGTACTCGTTTTTATTTTGTTTTTTGTTTTTTATCGCTTTTTTATTCGATCTGTCGTTATTCTCTCAGGTATTTAGTTTGTTTTTTCTCATTTCTTTCTATTTAGTTTTTTTACATATTATTTTCTCTTTCTCAGTTACTTCTATTTTGTCTGTCTCCCTTTATATATATAGTGTATCGAGCAAGCAGATAATTTTCTAAACATATACTGTTAAGTATAAGAGACAATCAATGTCTATAATGTTTAATCATTAGCTGTTCTAAACATCGTATTTTGGTTTTAATTTCAGGTGAAAATAAAGACAAAAATTCTCTAACATTTGGAAAGCTTCGAACCAACTTAATAAAAAAATATCCAAATGTTAGGGAATGTTTGTCTTTATTTTCATCTGAAATTAAAGCCAAAATACGATGTTTAGAACGGCTCATGATTAAACGTAATAGACATTAATTGTATCTTATATTTAACAGTATATTAATATATATATATATATATATATAATTCTAAATGAAAATAGAATATTTCTTTTGTAATTATTACTTTGCAAACTTTATATATATATATATATATATATATATATATATATATATATATATATATATATATATATAACCTTCTGCAAAGACTGCCTTTCCCGGCCGTGCGTAGATAGCGTAGCGGAGATATCCAACTGAATTACAGATCAGTCGGATTTCAATCCCGGCTTGAATCAAACAGTTAAGCTAGTTGCACTGATGATCTGTGATACAGTGAAACAGGCTTTTATACAGTTGATAATTTATGCTCTCAATAGTCGACTCAGCACTGTATGGAACAAAAAGATTTCATAAAAAAAGTAACCCCAACGGCTTTATGTTACGTTCTTTGGTTACTTTATAGAACGCAGTTGGATACGGCTACTAATTTGAACGCTCTCGGTTCCTTGTTGTTTGTTTACATTCTGTGAGTAACCTGCTGCAAGGGCTGCCATTCTTTTTTGTTCGCCAATAGCGTAGCGGCAAGTTATCCGTCCGATAACAAATTAAGCGGATTTCGATCCCGATATAATTAATAATTCATTTTTATTTTAATTTCTTATATTACGTCAGATGAATTTTATTTCGATGTATTTCTTCTTTTAATATCCTTTATTTTACTTTCTATGAATAATATTTTTAGAGGGCGTGCATTTTTAAAAAGAAATCCGAGTTCAACATTGTAGCTCCGTATTAGTATCTCCATACCGTTTTAATTTGAATTCTCTTCCTTATCTGTTTTCATTAGCTTAGCTTTCGCAACATATTCTCACTTATTTTTCCTTCAATTTCCACTCTTTCCATATATGTGTAGTTTGTTTCTTATACTTCTCTCCTGGTTTTCCCTATACTCTCTGTAGTAGAGTTTTTTCTTATGCTTTCTTTTCATCTTTCTTTTCTTTACTTTTCCTGTTTTTTCTCCTTTTCTTGAATTCTCATTTGTTTTTCTTTTCCTATTTTCCCCTCTATCTTTTATCTTTTTTTTATTTTTTGAACCCTTTTACCTTGTACGGAAAATTTTCCAAAAACTGAGTGAAGTGATGCTTTTATAAAATCAAGTTTTTAATTAAAGCGTTTATTGTTAACTACATGAAGAGACATTGTTGTTTCAATGTCAAAACAAAATGTACAATTTTCTAGTAGTTTTTTTTACATATTCTAATGCAACAATTAGTAATAATAGTAATAATAAGAAAAATTATATATATATATATATATATATATATACATTTAAATGAGATTATAACTATACTCGTGTCGAAAAACTTCCACGAATCTACGAAGAAGGGGAAAAACGGTTTTAAAAAAGGAAAGAGCTAAGTACATGAACATCAGTCAAAGGGGTTCGGGCCGAGTCAGCACGTAGCTCCCCACCACCACCACAAAATAAAAATCCGATACGAGTAATCAACTAACAAAAAGCGACCAATACTTAGGTAGAGCGAAATAAGTAAAAAATACCTAGTGAGCCAGACGGACCTACCCAGGTTTCACCTAAAGATATCGTCGGGGAAAGCTGGCTAACGAGGAAAGAAACAAACGGCATGTATAAAGAAAATTCAATCAACCCACGTGACCAAAAATGAAGACACCAAACACAAATAGGGGAGAACATTATTGTGGAAAACACATTTAATTTTTAATGTTACATATTTTAATTTAATTTTAAAAAGATTAGTGAATGCAAAGACAAAAGCAAAGCGAAAACAAAAATGATACAAACTCACTATTGGCAAATTTAATCCAAAAGCCAAGGATTTCTTTGCTTGTATTTATTTAATATTTCAGCTTTGGCATTTAATAAATTATTGGTTTGTTTATACGAAGCGCTAGCACGTTTTTCCTCTAGACAAAACCTACGAAATTTCTGGCCGGCTTTATATTTAGCGCATCTCTTTAATACTCCCAATTTCAAAATAGGGTCTGTATAAAGCTCTTGTTTAATGGACCACACATAAGTGGATAGTGTGGTGCTATGGTTATAATTTTCATTATTAAAGCTGCTAGTATGATTGTAATATCTTTTTTTGAAAATATCTTGGGTAGTACCTATGTATATTCTGGGTCCAGTGTCCTCAGCGTTTTATAAATTTTAGCACGACAGACGACGCAATCTTGATGACATCTACTATGCAAGGGACAATTGCTAATTAATCCTACAATTACAACTTCTTATGCCAGTACGCGTATTATCCCTAGCTTTTTTTTTGTTTAATCCACTAATAATTTTCTCCAAATTGGGCATACAGCAATAACTTAGTTTTACGTTGTTTTTGTTAAATGTTTTATACAACTTATTATCTTTACCAAAATTTTACTCTAATAAATTGAAAAATATTTTACCGATTTTGGTTTTTACCGCTAAATTAAACGGGGATTAAACCATAAAATGTTACTACCTCTATTCATTCATTTATTTCTCTTAGTGTCCGTATATACTAATTTATCTCTATGACCACTTTTAATAAGTGCATCTCGGTACACGATTTTATGATTATTGAAAACATCTTTACTTGACGAATTGTTTGATAGTCTATAAGAAATACTTTTAGCAATACCCCGCATAATGTGTGCGGGGTGATTAGATTTAGTGTTTACATATTGCAGGTTTTGGTTTTCTTTATATTGATCCATTCAAAAGATTTAGCGTGATGTCTAAATAAGTAACCAATTTTACATTGATTTAAACATCCAAATTAAAACCGTAAATTTTTAAAAGCCAATAGAGTTTTGGCGTATATTGTCACATTTTTGGGGGTTACTGTTATCGACTATTATTAATCCATCATCACGGTATAAATCGTGGTTGTTAAAATCTATGTACTTATTAAGCTTATACAGCAATAAGCACCCTATTTATTCTGATACCTCGGCCACATCATACTCTCTTGTGGGGGTTGTCAAAGTTTGTTTTTATCCTTAATATGCTATTGTGGTATAATAATGTATTTCGGCAATTTCTTGATCCGAAATGTCGCTATATTCCTTCGTAAAAGTTATCACCTCGTTGAATTTTTTCGGAAATAGATGGGTAATACGATAGATGCAGTATATATATATATATATATATATATATATATATATATATGTTTTTATATATATATATATATATATATATATATATATATATATATGTTTTTATATGTTTACACCCCCCCCTCACATTTTAATATTTTTCAATAAATTTATTTTTAAACGAATTCCATCTTCTCCCAGTATTGCAAGTATTCCCCTTTTTTGGTCTTGTCCTCTTCTTTACCCCTTTGTAATTTTGTGCCAACGAAACCCTTGACAAGTGTTGGCTGAAAGGTTCCTCGGGTTTGCGAAAAACAAAATGACGTCTACTCTTTTTAAAGATATATATATATATATATATATATATATATATACTACACCTACTGGCTTGCTTTTTCTGTATGTGTTTCAAAATTGTTAGATAGCCATTTGTCATGCTTTGCTTCAAACCGAAGCAGGGATGTAAAAATATAATATAGAAAAAAGAAACCATTGATATTTTATATTTAATCGACAGACTTTTTTTATGCGAGCGTACCAGCCGATTTTGTTAGGAACTAATTTAGTTTGGCAACTGAGTTCAGATTTCTTTTGAGAGAAGTAGACATAAATATTTGACGCAATCAATATAATGACCTTCTGTAAATAGAAAAGACAGTGCTTTTTTATATTTTTTCAAAATGAAAGTAAAATGACAGATGGTCAAACAGATAAAATCAACATATTCCCATGATATAATTGATTACTGTGGCAAGTGATCAAAATAATTATTCGTTAAGCATTTTATTATTAGCTGGTCACTGTGGTGATTCAACCATTGTATGTTTCATAATTTTGAGCGAACATAAATAAAACCTGTTTTCACATATTTCCGAATATTCGTTGTCTTTGCTGACGTTCAGAAAAAAAGTTTTTTTTTTAATTTGGCTACGATTTAATTAAGTAAATATGTATTTTAATAAGTGTCCATCGAACGCCCGATCCTTTGTTAAGCTGTATTTTGACATTTTAAATGCATTTTGTAAGAAGAAGATGAGAGGTACAAGAGGGGAAGAACAAGTAAAGAAGATGACGAAGAAGAAAAAGAAAGACAGAAGACAAAAAGACGGCGACGATGAAGAAGACAAAATATGATTTTTTCGACTCTATGTAATGAAGTAAATATGTATTTTAATAATGCCTCATCGATCACGCTCCTCTGTTAAGTTATATTCAAACATATTTTCAAGGCCTTTTGTAAAGAGAAGAAAAATTTAGGAAAAGAGGGGAAGAATAATAATAAATAAATAAAAACAACAGGGAGAGTAAAAAAAGGAAAAAAGATGAAGAAAATGGAGGAAGAAGGCAACGAAGAGGAGGATGAAGAAAAAGAAGATAAAGAGGAAAACAAATGAAAAAGATGGAAAAAAGTAGGAAGAGGTGGATGTGAGATAAATATTCAATAATAACAGAAGGTAGTAGATACAAACAACATTTACATTTAGCAGATTCTGTACAAAAGAAAAACAGAAGCCAAGAACCAAATATTGCGGCAAAAAATATGTAAATGAAAGCCAAAGATATAGCTCTGGAACATATAAAACAACGCTGGCAAGACAAACCTCTGAAGAAGAAGAAGAAGAAGAAGAAGAAGAAGAAGAAGAAGAAGAAGAAGAAGAAGAAGAAGGCCCAAAACATTGCCTTGTGAAAATCTTGCCTGCCTCACGAATCAGAATTGTAAAATTACACATATTCCGACAGGAAGAAGTCAAATGTCTAATTGATATTGAAGAACGTGTAGCAAGCGCATGTAGGTCGTTTGACTTGTACTTAGTAAGCAGCAAAGAGACACCATTAAAATATGTGACGCAATCCAAAATACCTTATAAAAGAAACTATCCATAACTAAAAAGTATATAAAAAAAGGATACTGCAAATGTAAAGAAAAGTAATGAGAGACAACCAACTATTTATGAGAGCCACCAAGGTCATTAGAACAAAAGATTCCTGGGATTCATTGATAAAATGGAATTGAAGCGCAAAATTGAAAGCCTTTTTAGCCGTTGAAGACTACATTATAAATACTAATTCTATTCCGTATGAGATGTATCAATAATGGCTTCGTACAAATGCAGGCTGATCAGCTTGCAGGTGGAAAATGTCACCCACATAATTAGCGTCTGTAAAATGCTTGCGCAGGAAGAATATAAGCACGACAACGACGAAGTGACTTACTGTCTGCAATTGTAGAATTATGTAGAAATAGAACCCATGAAATGAAGTCGGCGAGAAACGCTACTGACAGAAACCAAAAAATTTGTTTTAATACGAACAAATCTAGATCGTCTGGGATTTCAACATTCAAACAAAATACTTTCTTCCTATTGTCCTCATCTTTGTTGCCATTTGTACGACGTTTCGGCCGTGGTACACTCCGGCATTTTTCAGGTGATAAAATTTTGAACCGAACCCTTTATTACAATCACTGGGGTATATAGTCTTCATTCCTTCAATGCATTTTGTAAGAAGAAAAAGAGAGGAAAAAGAGGGGAAAAACACAAAGGAAGACGAAGAAGATAAAGAAGATGAGGAAGAAGCAAAAGAAAGAAAAATAAAAGTCGATGACGAAGAAGACGACGGCGACGATGAAGGAGAAGACAAAATATAATATTTATTCGGCTTTATTACAATCACTAAGTTATATGGTCTTCATTCCTTGCGTAGTAGTGCCTCCTCTGGTAGTTATGAATTATCTCCCTCTAAGCCTGTAAATTACTTGTTCATGACTGCTGTAGCCTGGTATTGAACTCATAACCTTTTGGCTCAAGTCACAGGAACTAACCAACGTGTATATCCACTGTTGTGATTTCTATACCAGGCTACAGCCGTGGTGAACAAGTAATTTACAACTCAAACGTCGTACACATGACAACAAACACGAGGACAATGTAAATACTGTAAATACTAAGTCATCTTAGAAATATAGACAAATATTCACTTCCTGCAACAAAAAATGTCACCCTCAATGGTGTGGCTGTTTTTGATGACCATTATATCATGGTCAAATAAATTAGGAACCTCAAGAAATGCATTAATGTCTGTTTGCCAAATTATCAGAAGTTCAAACGAATACTGTATCATTTATCATTGGAACGTCTGGATGAATATCACCGAACATACATTACGAAAATTGGATTAACGCCTCATGTCTTATCTCTTCAAAAGTCTGCATTGTGTCACACGTCATATATTCTGAGAAAAGCACTATTTGTTTAAGAGTCTATAGTCAAATCAAACTGAAACATATTTCTCTTGTTTAATCACCGAAGTTCAGCTGTGTCGAGCCTGTTTAGTACTTGCATGGAGAACCGCTTCGGAACGCTGGTTACACTATGCTATCTCCGACATTCCTTGACATATTTGGGCTTGGTAACATATACACGCTAAAAAGTCTGCCTTCTTCTATCGAGCGCCTTACGTAGAATCGCCGACTGACGCCAAATCGGTCGGGTTTCAATCCTGGCTTAAAAACAATCAGAGTCTAACTGTACTGATGAGCTGTGATGCAACGAAACAGATCTGCTTGCGGATGACTATATATATATATATAAGTCACCCTCAATGGTGTGGCTGTTTTTGATGACCATTATATCATGGTCAAATAAATTAGGAACCTCAAGAAGTGCATTAATGTCTGTTTGCTTATATATAAGGTGTCTTGGTGGAGAAGAGTTTGTAATATTCTAAGCTTTTCGGTGATTTCTGCTGTACCCTAAAATCGGTTGAGAAATTTTCAATACATGAAAGGTTCATGTTATGATCGACAAGTGACCCAATTTTGGTTGAAATCGGACCAAGTGTTTCGGATGAGTAGGCTTCGTTAGAATGGAGATTCACAAAGACACACTATATATATATATTCACAAAGACACACTATATATATATATATCCGATTTCAACCAAAATTGGGTCACTTGTCGATCATAACATGAACCTTTCATGTATTGAAAATTTCTCAACCGATTTTAGGGTACAGCAGAAATCACCGAAAAGCTTAGAATATTACAAACTCTTCTCCACCAAGACACCTTATGGGAATTCAACCACATTCGGGTAACTTGTAGGTAAAGATCCGAACCTTTGATCTACATAAAAACAAACTTGTCCAATCAATGTACAGGCTTCGTCACAAATCAATATCAGACATAATTTCGAGTGATTTTTTGCGCACCTTTATGAATTTCTCCAAGACGCTTCACTCAAACTCATCTAAAATCGAGTCACTGGTAGATGAAGGTCCGATGCCTTTATATCCGAACAAAATTTTCAATTGAGACAAAGAGTGTGGCAAAAATTAATGGAAAATGTTGCTTTTAACGATTGTTTATTTTTCCGAAACACTTAGTTATATTCCAGCACAAATTGGATATTTTATATAACTTCTACTTTATCATATGTCATAAAAAATTCACGTTTTCTATAAGTTGCCAACCCCTGCAGGGACAATGCATCTACTTTTGCGTCACAACGTCATCGCATCACATTACAGGCTCTAGTAATGCCCACCCCCGTACATACATCATTCTCGTTTATTGGCAAAATTGACCAAGCATAAATCCCGTTTTAAAAATACAACAAAAACCAATACCCACTTTGCATTTTTCTTTTTAACTTACGCGTCATGGCAACCATATCCTGGAGGTATTTGAATAAGCACTTGACCTTACCATTTCAACATAATTACTAAAAAACCTCGAGCAACACCGGACTATACAGCTAGAAACAAAAAATAATTACTTACCACATCTATTTATTTTGAATGTTTCGAAAATATTACCAAAATCAATTATATAACAAAAACATTTATTTTGAACCTTTCCATTATAATAACAATTACTTTTATATAACAAATATATTTATTTTGAATTTTTTCGATTATAATTACAAATATATTTATTTTGAACATCTTCATTAAATAACAAATACCTTTATATAACTAATATATTGATTTTGAAGTTTTTCGATTATAATTACAAATACATTTATTTGAATGTTTCGATTATAATGAGGAACTCTAAATTTTTATTTTCTTATACGACTTGAAATTTTGTGATGGTTATCAATTTGAAATGTCTGCATTAGATAAAGTATTTGATGCATTTTTATCTCGTAGATATTAAAACTGATCCGAAACGCTACATTATTATTATTATTTTTATTTCTGAAAGAACATTTGGAATAAAGAAATAGTGTTTTGCATTTTTAAACAATTGTATCGTCGTATTTCTTGCTTGCATATATCTATATCTAGTTCCATTAGTATTTATATTTGCCTTCACTGTAAGATAGTTTGAAAACCTAGAAAACAGTTATGTCAGAAGAACACTTGTTTAGAAGATCGATATGTGATTAAAACTCATCAGCTGGTCTCCATTATCACAAGATTAAACAACAAAATATCAAATGCGCACAGCTCTTGTGTGTTTATCAAATAATGATTACATCCGAGCATGTTATTCAATGTCATAGTTGTATTTACCACATAGAAAGGCGCGATAGTTTGGTACACAAGATACTAATGTTATTCATCCACCCAGACATTCACGCTCACACACGCATGCACATACGAACGCATCTCATCACTGTTAAAATCGGCATCATAGATTTTTATGTTAATCACCCCCACGTGGTGTATTGGAGAACAGCTCGGAGTGAAGAATCTTAAAAATAAGATCAAATTCCAGTTGAGCTTGTTACATTCACGGAAGTGCTAATATTATGTGGAAAAAAAAGAAACGCTTGTACCGTAAAGCCTTGTTTGGCAACCATACTAGAAGAAAGAAAAAACTGAATTCAAACCGGATTGGAGATGGTTTAGCTCCGTCTGACTCTCTCTCTCTCTGCCAGCCTGTCTGTCTGTCTTTGCCATGAAAGGCCACCGCTAGTATGGCTGTAAAAGGGGTGAGGCTACAGGGACAGTAGGGGTTACGGGATTCGTGATCCTCGCAATTCTATACAAGTTTTATAGACATAATCACTGATTCTTAACTTTCGGCAGCATAAGTTCTATCGAGGTTGTCTACACAGACTGATTATTTTCTAATGCCTATCAATAATTTCGACTACATAATGATATCTATAGTAAGCGGATAAATAAGGAGAGAAAATATTTAATCCTGTTTGTTGCATAGGTATTGTTATTTTCAGTGCAGCTATATTGAGTAAGATTTATATTTTTAAGGTTAAAAGTTATGAAATGATGAATAAATATATCGAAGGAGTAAAGAGAAAGAAAAGAAGGATACAAATGATCTAAGAAAGGCACAGAGTAAAAAAGGAAATCAAAATGGATTTAAAGAATTCAAAATGGGCGAAATCAAGAGAAGATTGAAGAACAGAAAGAGACAAAAATGGCAAATGAGATAATGAGAATTCAAGAAACTTAAGAAGAAAATAGTAAAATGCAAAAAAAATAAAATAAGATAGGGTTCTGCGAAGGCAGCAAATAAGAAAGAATGACATTGAGAATGCAATGAAAAAGGAAAATATGAATATACATGCAAGAAAAATAAAGAAAGAATTACTACGATAAAGAGAAGAAAGTGTAAAGAATACAAACAATAGGAAAGAAAGACAATCAGATTGTCATATAGGTTTTGTTATTTTCAGTCCATCTATATTGAGTAAGATTTATATTTTTAAGGTATAGAAGTTTTAAAAGGATGAATAAATATATCGAAAGGTTAAACAGAAAAAAGAAGGATACAAATGCTGTAAGAAAGACACAAAAAATATGAACGCAAAAAGGATTTAAAGAATTCAAAATCGGCGAAATCAAGAAAAGATAGATGATCAGAGCATCTAAACTTATTTATAAATGGAACTTTGTCTGTGCGTGTGTGTGTCTGTCCGTTAACTTTAGACTCTGAAACGGCGGAACCGATTTTCTTCAAAATTTACACAGTTGTACTATAAGCGTCTGCAAGTGTTCTTAGCTAGATTTTGTGTCGATGTACCTCCGATCAATATCGAAAAATCGGGTTATAGAAGGAGTGGTCCGATTGTAAATTTGATACACTCATAGACAAAGTCATAAGAAACGATATTCAGAAGTTTCAAGGTTGCAGTTCTTACAATAATGCAGAAAATCGCTAATATATATATATATATATATATATATATATATATATATATATATATATATATAAGGTAAGATATTTGTGTGTGTGTCTGTTTATCTGCCTGTATGCCTGTATTTTTTCAGGCCTTTTATTTTAGTTTTTGCTTCGGGTTTGGCTCTAAATAGTATAATTGTAGTCCCTAGTCTCAGCCATGATACCATTTACTCAGAGGTCATATTTAGCCTTCAATATTCAGTTTACGACGAGAAAAACTTAATGATATCGATACCAGGAAATCAAAATTTGACTTACATCCATTTATTTTTCTTTCAGTCTACGGTTTCGCTTTAACTGGAAACCACTATTGCTTTTTAGTCTTTCGTGCCAACGTTCAAAGAATCTGAACTTCAAGCCCATGGATTAGTTTTAAAGCTTTCTTTACACTGGAGCAACGCCGGCCTATTCTGCTAGTATGAGATAATAAGAATTCAATAAATCTAACAAGAAGGAAAAGTAGAATACAACAAAGAAACAAGAAGTGTTGTGAAGGTATGAAATAGGAAAGAATGACATTTTGAATGCAAAGAAAATAATGAATAAACATGCAGGAAAATTAAAGAAAAGTGAATACCAGAAAGAGAAAAAACAACGTGAAAAGAATACAAGAAAATAGGAAAGAAAGACAATAAAATTGCACGAAAAATAAAATAATAAAATGAAACAATGAAAAGGATGAATTTCCTTAAGACTACAGTCTTTAGGAAGCTCATTCTTTCATTTTCTTTGGAAATCTCTTTTTTCTTTAATTTTTCTTAAAAATATTATGCTTTTTTTAATGACTTTCTTCATTGACGACGTTTAGTCTTGGATTCTTAGTTTCGTTATTGTTTCTTGTATTTATTCCTTTACTGTTTCAAATTGCTTGATAATATTTTCTACCCCTTTTCTTGCTTTATTTTGCATGGATTCTCATTGTCTTATTTTCTTATTTTCTTTTATTCATTTTACTTTCTTGTTGTCGTTAAGAAATAAAGGATATTCAACTTATAAAAAATTCATAGAAATTAAAACCTTTCACAGAATGTTTTATTTGTATAAGGACACCTGATTCCTATTAGATCATTTCGAATTCATGTCGTAACATAAATTTCATGACATGTAAAAAAGCAGACATTTCTGTAATTTTGTTGACTGTCGCCATTAACTTCAAACAAAATATCAAGTACAATTTACAAAATGGTTTATGATTACTATCTTTGATTTATAGGAAATAACAAAAAGTTAACGACATAATATTTTCTTGCATTTCGTATCCAATCATTCTATCATTTAATTTAATTTTACTTTAAAATATTTCAAACATTTTATCATGAAGAATTTCAGCTGGAAATATTTTGGCCTAATCAAGAAGTGATTAGAAACGCTTCAGCATTTGTTATCAAATAGTAAACTTTGTATGCTTGTCTTGGTTATAAATCAGATGCCAGTAAAATCATCTAAAAATGTCAACAATATTCAAACTTGAACCAAATTACTTGAACTTTGATTTTATAAAATAAAATAAGCTGATCTCTTCAATAAAACTAGGAAACCTTTCACTTTTTTACCTTTCGTGAAATATAGTATAAATAAAGAATTTCGAAAGAAAGCCAATAAATCTTTAAAAATCATTTCACTCGAAGTATAGTGCGCAGGGATTACAGTGAGACAAAAATGGGTACAGCAGGTATTATAGAAAGGATAAAAAATGAATAGAGATTCAAGAAGATAGAAAATGACAACGTTAAATTTAATTTTTTTTGGAGATTGTAGCTATCAGGGAAGAAGTAAACGGAAGTGAATTTCACGAGCGGGGTGTGCTAGATAAGAAACTGTTAGAGTAGAAGGGGAGTTTAGAAATAACTGTTTCAAAGATAAAAGGGTGAGACCTTGATGTCAATCTAGTAGGACGCTTAAATTCATGTAGTTAAGGAACCATGTTAAAAAGTCGTCAGAGTAATTACCATGAAAATATTTATAGAAAAGACAGAGGCAAGCAATGTCATGTCGGTGAAAAGTGACTGGTGTCGGGATGCCAATTCAGGAACGATGGCATTACAGATCTTTTTTTATTTTGTCGAGAACCTCGAGCTGAATAGCATGAACACCCGGTCATATATAGCAAAGACATCCAATACACAGGAAAATGGTATACAATATAGATTCTGAGGGGAAAAACTAAAAAAAAAGGATATTCTTAAAAATTACAAAATATCCACATTTTTTATTAGGACGCCGTAAACAGTTTTATGAAATAAATATTTCTACGCAAAGACAAAGAACAAAACAGAAAAATATTAATGTATTAAATTTAATAAGATCTTGTTGTAATGTCATATCCATTTCATTAAATGCGACACGTAATACACAATTGGGCGTCAATGTCTCTTTCGATTCATGTTTGACTAAACAGATTTTTCCACAGTAGTTTACCATTTATTTCCGTAGTAAATTGGTTGCTAACGAAGTCTATAGAACTCAGTCTATTCTACTATTCAACTCATGACTGAGAGACAAGAGATAGATTCATGCTTTACCAAAACGTATATGTTTATAAATGAATATAACAAAAGTTGACGGTATTGGAAGAATTTCCAGATCAATATATTGCAATGTAAAAACTCTCAAGTTTCGCCGTACTAATTTTTATATTCTGCAACAAGAAAGAAGCTTTTGAACTATAGGATACAAATCTTATATCATTCATCAACTAACTAAAACACCCAAAGTAAAATTCCACACCCACAAAAGTGGATCAATAGGAACAAAAACATTTTGGAAAAACCCAGACCAAAGCAAATTTCACTAGTCAGTATTAAAGGTAAACATCATGATCCTAATTCGAAGGAAATCGAAAATTGTAATATGACGTCAGTCAAACGTTTTTCCACACCTAAAGAAGAAAATACTTCCCCAGAGCCAGTCACATGACGATAATACACTATTTAGCCACATTCCGTGACCGGTCAAAATGAGTTCAGCATGGGAGCGATTAGCTGACAGACTTTGTGGGAATGTAACAAAAGAAATCTCAAGGAGCCAACACGGACGTAAGGGCGCGTTACAGATTAATTCAACCTTTACTTCCAATTTTCTTTTCTTCAATTTCACTCCACGCCGCCAAAGAGAACAACAACAACAACAACAACAACAACAACAACAGGACATTCTAATTACGATTTCTTTATTTGATTCACCATCTTTTACACCCTGTCACCAAACTACCTAAAAAGGGAAATGAATATAAGACTTCATATTCTGCTACTATCTTTACACTTAGCTACGTGCTATCAAACTATGAACTCTAAATATCTGTGAGACATATTAAATACTTACATTACTCTTTGAACAGTTTTAATTGCAAAACTATACGCATTTTCTCTATGAACATTTTTCTTCTTCCAAATAATATATAGTATACAGTTCTATTAACAAAATTCCACCTATTCCTTCAACAATCTGATGATATATTTAAATGCTGGGATTGTCAGCTATGTTTGGAAGTGGCCTTGAACCTTGTATGTTAATTTTTTTACTAACTTTTAAAACAATTCTAAGTAATTAAAATTAAATTTTAAATATTTTAAATAGATAAACAGATAATATTTATAATCAAGAACGGTAAATTTTGCATGTTAGACCTTTTCGCCCCAAGTCCTAACTGATCATGATAATAGTTTTGGGCTATTGATCTCATGACTCAATCCGGTTCGTAAAACTAGATAAATAATACTCTCCATATTTATAAAAAGGAGTAAAAAAGTGTCATTTGATATGATATTGGGGTTGCCAATCATCTCCTATCCAATACGTCTGAAGTCATTATGCAAATCCTACAAACCTCAATAACTAAAAAATTCTTTAAAATTTCTTCTCAAACATTAAACGATTAATTTAAACATCAAAAAACTCTTCAATTCAATTTTAAGGTAGTTGTAACATGCTCTATTAAAATTATTGTATTTATTATAAAAGTTTCAGTACGAGGTTATTTTGTAGATTAAACCAATATTATTGTAAAAATTCTGAAATCTAATAAAAACTATATTTTCGTTCTTCGCTTAATATTTGTGAAACATAGATGTGGAAAGAATATTACCAATTCTAAAAACAGAAAATAACTGTCACTAAGTGAAAGAATATCCACATATCCAATGGTCTTTGCAGAGATAATAGAGGGATAATGATTTATAACTACGTTGAGATCTAGAAACAAATTAAAAGACCTTAATTCGAGAGTAATGTAAACTAAAGCGATTTATATTCTACCAGTACTCAGAACATTACACAGGCTGGAATTGAAGGGATGAAAAAGAAAAGAAAAGATTAGGATGATTCGCAAATCTGGATCGGTTTAAAAACTAGGCAAACTCCTCTCATTGAGGAAATTTTTTAAAGCGTTACTTTTGGTCCAAAAACATACATTAAAATTGGAATGTGTAAAATAATTTTCACGAATGAATCTCGAGTGATTATTGATGGATTGGACGAAGGTGGATTTTATTTTTTGCAGGTGGCTATGGTTAAAATAACGTAAGAACGACGGTATATCATGAGGATATGGGATTGAACAATCAACCAAACCAATATTGAACCGCTAAAAGTTGGTTAAGGAGTTAGTCCTGTGCATGATGATAAACTACATCCGGTAGCAAGACCTCTGATGACCAGAATTGTTTTTGAAAAGTTGAACTACCTCTTAATTGCAGTTGCTCCAAGGCCATCTTGAACCAAGGTTCGTAGCTTCTGTTTGTGACTCAGCTCTGGGCAAAGAGGAAACACCAAAACTTGTGTGAAAACACTATGGAAATATAAAAATACATTTTTGTAGCAAAAATACCAGCAATATATTTTTAAAAAATTACAAGCTTTATTTATTAAAAAAAATAAATAAATACATAAAACTCCCAAGAAAATTAAATTTCAGAATTAAAAGAACCATCAATCGGTCGCTAGGGCGATTATTTCTGGAGAGAGACATGACTGACTGAAAAGAAAACTTTCCAGCATTAGGTTGTCAACCAAGAATATAGAACCCAATCTGTCCTGCTATATCTGGCGGAAGAAGCAACGAATTAATAAACTTTCCCAAGGGTATTTGCGCGTAAGTGATCGCAAGGAATTCAACTGGAATTCGAAACCGGCTCTACGATTAATCGTTCTGAGTCGATGTTTTTTGCAATTTAACGCTCATAAGTAGATGATACACTGTTTTTCAAATCAAAACTAGTTCATAAAAAGAAACAGAACAGTGCTGTTACCATTTCATGGACAACAAAGCGTTTCAAAGTTTCAAAATAAACTTTATATTAATGATTGAAAATGTTCCTTCTCATATATCTAAGGATATCAGAGGATTTATTGAGTGTAAAATGTTTACAGAAGAGATGATAAGCGATTCCCGACCATCATGCCCCTATCTGATTCCAATCAAAATCTATGGTTAATCGTGAAGATGACATTATATAATGGTAACAAACAATATGAAAGAAAGGTAGACCTATGCGAAGCATTTAAAATTCAAGCTCGGAAACTGAACTTGATGAAGTAAAAAAATAGCACAATCAATTGATTACTGGGAGTTACTGAGAAAGCTCATTAAATTAAATATAAATATTTCAGAGACTTAGCATAGATGTTTGCTAATTGTTCTCTTATAGAACAATTGTTGATCATTTTATTAACTTGGCTGTGAAAAACTGCGCTTTTGAGAAGTTATATTGAAAGCAATAATAGGGCCTAATAGGTTTGAAACGCAAACAACAATAATTCTGCTTTCATTTGCTTACCACTGTTTTTCTCTTTTTGAACAATCCTCTTTGCTTTATTCTTTCGTACTTACTGTTCAAAAGGGATAGAAAAAGGAAAGCAATTAATTCATAGACATTTCTTCTCACTCGCTATGAAAACAGGAGATTTCTGTATTTATACTTCTTTCTTATTTCATTTACTTTCACGTCTTAAATATTATCGCTAATTATATATTACCCAAAACTTTATTTACCCAGAAAAAAAGTAGGTCATACAATATTCTCTCTATTTAGGCAAATGTTCTGCATATTTCGGCACCAATTGTTATTTGAGGCAAATGTTATTAAAAGCCAGAGATATTTTGTGTCGATTAATTTTATTGATCTACTTTTCCAAATTAAGAATAATCCTTCTCAGACAGAATTTCCTGCTTATCTGAGAAGGATTGTGAAAAGTCGATCAATAAAATTAATCAAGAGAAAATGCCTCTTGTCTTTAATAACATACCTATATATATATATATATATATATATATATATATATATGTAATTATTTTACGACAAGATTAATTGTGATGTGTTTCGTCTGTTAGGATTTCATCAGATTGGGTTTGTTGAAATTGTTATGACTACGTATGCGCATGCAAAAGAGGTGCGAGTAGTTTCAAGGGATGGTACTAGTGTAGAAATTATTATTTGAAATAATTTATTTTCTTGTCGACAGTATGATATGACAGAGTAATTTTTTTAGAAATAATGAAAGGACTAGCATCTCTCGTGCATGCGTATCTGCAGTCATAACAACATCAACAAACCCACACTAATGAATTCCTAACGGGAGAAACGCATCACAAGAAAAGGTTTTCCATTCTGTCTTAAAATATAATCGAGGCATTATCTGGATATATAAAAAGATATATCGTCGTTTCACACACACACACACACACACACACACACACACACACACACACACACACACACATATATATATATATATATATATATATATATCTACACACACACACATATATTGGTTTATTCAACATATATTTAACCAGCATAAACTGAATCTAACATGTTTTATTAAATACAATTATAGAAGTTACTATACGAGTAAGGCAACAATCATTAACAACTCCAAGGAGAATCTGTAATGTGATAGGTCTCGACCTGGCAGATCGACTCCAGCCACTTTCTCACCGGCGGGATGTGGCTCCCCTCTGTCCTTTCTACAAATATTTTCATGGCTTCTGCTCTGACGAACTTAGATCACTGCTGCCTCCTCCACAAAAAATTACTCGTGCAACCAGATTAGCAACTAGGTCCCACCCTTTTACAGTTAAATTCAACTAAATTCAGGCGACAATTCTACTCCATTAGCTTTTTTTTGTGCACTTCCGTTTTTAGTTTGGAAATTATCCTTAAGAATTAATTTTCCTAAGGTGGTCCAAATTAAGACTTTTGAACTCTCTTCCATATACTTGCTTTCTTGACGGCTACATTCTCCAAGAATTTAAATGCAATGTCAATTCCAATCTCATATCCACTTGACTCCAGTCTTTTTTACATCAGCCCGTGTATCTTATTCTTTTCCTTTCTCTTTACCTTCTCAAATGTCTTCACTCCGGTGATCATATCCTTCCGTTCCCTTTTTTTTGGTTACCCCCTGTAACTGGTTCGTCTTTCCTTTTATTCTCCTCCTGCCTAAAACTTTCACTCTCTTATGTAGCCCCCTTCAAATAAGTAGCAGTACCTTGCTTGGGGTGAAATAATTAAGAAAGATTGTCCCCAACTTATTCCAAAATGCGAGTAAAACCATTAAAAATGAAAGTGCGGTTGATTTCAATGTTCACTGGAAATAATTTGCCTAACAATATATGAACATTTAAAGATTATACTGTTCTCTTTTAAAAATTTAAGAATCCGCATTTGGACCACATTTATTTTCTGAGAGATAATTTGCGAACTAGATCTGAAATAAAGAACCTGAAGTAAAATGTAGCCGTATTTCACCATTATCATCATTTATCCATCACACCAAGATGGTGCATCGGGCAGCAAATTTTTGTTGCTGTAACAGAATATTTTTTTACGGGTCAGCGTTGTTAGCCCTGCACCTAACCCCAAAAACCGGTACACCGGTCCTTGAGTTCTTGGTCCTTACGTTTACAGCACCTGGTATTCCCAAATGGTCACCCATTAAAGTACTGACCAGGCTCAATGTTGTTTAATTTCGGTGATCGGGCGGGAACCGGTGTATTCAACACAATATAGCCGTAGACATTTCACCATTATCAGCTGGCATATATTAGTTGCTATGTAGAGGAAATAATGAAAAGGAATCTAATAAAACAATAACACAAAACAAAGAACTTCCAGCTCTATAAGCCTCTTAATGAATGAAATTCGTACTAAACACCTGTAATTTATCGAACAATAATTGAATTGGACAAACACGACAGTCTGCAGGGAAAAACAGAAAGAGAGAGTGGTAAAAGTCGGATAAATACTATTTAGAATACTCCCGATCAACCTTTATATTGCTCTCACTATATAGAGCTTTTAATATGGTCAAGTGATCAGTTTCATATCTCATGAACCATCGATACAGACAACATTAAAATATTACCTGGTTATAAATGTGGATAATAGAGATAAATTAGCTGCGTAATTTTATTGACCTCTGGTCTCTTCCTTTCTAGTCAGTAAAACATTCGGTCCGTTCAAAGAAGTCTTGACGGTCTCGTATGTTAAAAGCAATGTATGAATAAAAATAATACGTGAAAACTGAAAATCACGTTTTGTTAAGCAGATTAATCACTGAAGCTGACAATGAAAGTGCTTATCAAAAAAGTGCGTATAACTTTTCACATCTCCTTTGTCTGCCAAAAATGTAATCCTTGTTACAAAAAGCAGTCAATTATTTAATATAAAATCTTTAATTCAAACAGTATCACACAAAGACCATGCTATAAAAACAGTTATAAAATACCTTAAACATGTATCAAAATATTCCTAACACTACGACATAAGATATCAAACAGAACAATGTAAATGGTTTGAAATAACATTGATGCTCAAAATTCTAAACATTCATCGTGTTCCTATATATCCTCTTCTTGTAGAACCCCAGTAATGTTGTTGTAATCTCTGTCTCTACAATGACTGAATGCTGTTACACACGTGAAACAATGTTTCTGGTAAGAACAAATGTTTGTGCTGCAAGTACGTTTAGACAAAACCTTGCACCTCAGAAGAAGGATCTAGGTTGGAAAGAACAGGGGATAAAATACCGATTCTTATTGCTTAGCTGCAGCCTTGCCAGTGGTCTAAAGTTTTCCAGATCGTAGATTCCAGATGGACACGGAGATTCTGGATCGAAAGAGACCATCCAGTTAAAGATAGTATTTTAGGCGGCTTCGTCGATTTCGTAGCATACTACATATACCTGATGCAGATGTGGGTGTACAATGTTTGCTTTTTCTTCATGCACCTTGACGAAAACATTCGACCTTGCAGATGAAACTTGATCAGGGGAAAAGATTTGTCAGCTAAAGTAGTGCAACAAAACTGGGTTTCCTTTAATTTTTTAATAAGATTGATTATCCCACATTTCACACGCTCAAATACAGCTGACCTTGAGTCACACCAACGTCATGCGAGAATGACAGGTAGGTTTTTCAGAACGTACGACTGTGCCTTCTCTTTTTTTTCCTGGACTTCTTTCCCTAGGCACTCATACAGATATCAGCTATGTCTGAGGAAAAGTGGAAACGTAAATGAAGAAAGATATCCGTGTTACCAGTTAGTAAAGTCATTATTTATGTACCTCATGGGTCTGGTGATTTTTTCGGAACGGCTGTAATTTTCTTTCTCATTTGAAAATTCTTGAAAACTGAACTGATATATAGCCATTTCGAACTTAAAGAACGGCGTCACATCTTTGAATCGTTCCATGAGAACAATCTGCCTTAAAGACATGGCTTTAGTTACAACATGAATATTATGGCCATGAACGCATTTTCCGGCTCAACAATGGTTCGCATGTAAGAACTGCTATTCAATGATCTCTTAAAAACTTCCACGTTGTCAGTTTTTTTCTGGATAGTGACCAATCTCTTTGACAATATCACATTTGATTCTAAAACCGTCTGTTTCGATCAAACAATATTATACTGATAGTGGTTCTGGCCGGCTTGGGTCAAAGTGATTCTGCAAAAAAAAATTAATTAAAGTCATATCAACATTATCTCCCTTCCGTCGTGCGTTATTCAGCTCTACGTGCAGCTCGCTGGTTCTGTTGGCAAGACCGGTCGATGTTTTCGTAGTGTCATTGGGCGCAGATATGCATGCTATAAAACAACATCAATCTCATTGGTTCCGTAAACCTTCGTTTTCTAGTTATACTACCCCTGCTCTTTATGGATCTTATAATCACTTGTTCAATAATTAGATTCGCTGACAAGCCGACATACTAAAAGTCACTAAGTTGCATAAAGTTAAGGATGATTTTAAGGCAATTCTATCATTCATTGTGGGTACATTTATCATCCACCCCACCGCTACAAGATTAAAATTCTAATACCCTGTTCCTTTGAAAGAAATAAACAGCATAAGCATGTCGTTGTACTCAATGTTGGTCAGTCATAACTATTTTTACTAACATTTCTTTGAATATTTTGTTATATTTTAGTTTGTTTTGGGTTACTCATCCCCCTCACTGTCATATTCATATCATTATATATATATATATATATATATATATATATATATATATATATTATAAAAAATATTGTATATAAATAAACCTTTATCTCATCGGTTTGTTACGCCTTCTTAGGTTACCTTGTGAATATGTAATATTGTGGTGTATGATGGACGTGTTGTTGTGGTAAATAGAAATATTGCTAAAAGTGATTTGATCGTGAATGTGATCAGCTAGGTATAGTGTAGTAAGTGTAGACTAAACTTTATCCACCCGCTTTTTGGCCTTGTGTCACATTTTCTGTATTTTACAGGAATGATTAATCCATAAGTTAACTATTCTTCATTTGTTTCAGAGTTCATGTATCAGTGTACTGAGCACTCTTTAAAACTTCACGCGGATCGAAGACCTTACAATGTTTTCAATACTGATGACATGCACGTATAGTGTATTGTACAAATTGTTTATTTGATCCACATTTGACTGTTCTAGTT
Source organism: Ascarosepion bandense (assembly GCA_037127315.1). Lineage (NCBI taxonomy): Eukaryota > Metazoa > Mollusca > Cephalopoda > Sepiida > Sepiidae > Ascarosepion > Ascarosepion bandense. The sequence continues at coordinate 78,875 of JBBBDQ010001328.1, forward strand.
TCTCAGGAAAACACCTTGCGCCGCGTCTCGGAAATTATCATGAAATGCATCATGCGTACTGCTCTGAAGAATTCCTTTAGAAGCTCAGCTTCATTCGCCAGAGAGGCTAACTCCTCTTCCATGTCGAAAGTAATCTCTCCCTCATCTGTCTCTCCTACATCAGCTGAGAAGTCAATTGATTCACATCCGCTGGATGCGCAGAGTCGATAATTTTTGCGCATCAGGATTGCATGTACAAAGAAGTCTGCCCGTAAAGTTCTCGAGACATCCTCTCTGAAAGTAATGTATGACCGAAGTTTCCCTGTAGATGGTAGTTTTTACCTAGGGCAACCTAATACCATTCATAAGACATTTTACTTTAACGGAAGAAAAATGTTTGTTATGAAGAACTTATTGAAACATGCACGGGCCTAATTTCCTATCCTGGAAAAGATTGTACAAAGAGATTTATATATAACTTGGAGGTGAATTACTTACATATAACAAAAGAAAGAACTTCATTCTATTTTTAGTTACATATTTGTTACTATTCCTGTATCGTCCAGGGATGTAGTGTACTCTTACATCCTTGCAAAACCCCAGCGATTAAGAAAACAAGTGCAATATGGATATTCAAGGTTTCTTAAACTTATATTGCAGAACAATATTCCCCTTAGAACCAGAACAACAGAAAACACATATGTCGGAGATGTGGCTTTCTTTTGTTCCTTTTACAAATACTTTCACGGATTCCGCTCGGACGCCCTTAGCTCGTTGGCGCCAAACCTACGCGAATTCACTAGCAACTAGACGGGCAACAATGTCACACACATTTACTGTGAAAACAATCAAGTGTAACCAAAACTTCTTCTCCCGCAGCTTCTTTTCTCGTACTTCCTGCTTATGGAACACTCATTCGTATTCTTGTTTCTCTGATATCTACAATCTCCAAGAGCTTAAACGAAACGTCAACTGTCATCTCTTATCCTTTTGATTAACATCCTTCTTCTCACTTTACACTTTGCTCTCACCCAGCACTCTTTACACTAATGTACCCGTTATTCTGTCACCCATTCTTCGACACCTACTTTGACCTGTTCTCCTTTTTTTTCATTCCCCTGTTATGTAATCCCCTGCGCACCAGTGGCAGTTCTGCCTTGCTTGGGGTAGAGATGATTATAAAAAAATAAGACAACATGAAATATTTCCAGCACCAGAATTAAAGAATGAAAAGTTAAAATACAGATATTAAAGAAAATCCCTGTATTCCTTACTATTCACTCTGGCTTGTTCAATAAGCTTCAGTCTCTTGAATGATATCTATGAGCTGAGACTGTCAATAAGAATATACTTATATGATATACAATGACATGAAGTATCTACAGATTATACTGCACAGTTCGGAAACATAACCTCATTCACTGAACATTAAAAATTGAAATCATAATGTTCGAATAAGTCGTAAGACTCACTAGACATCAACTCTTCATAATAATAATTTATTTTAAATATAATATATAAATACACGACCTTCTGCGTTTGAATACGTTTGCAAATACACTTTCATTATAGTGGATATTTACACCTTGCATTAACTTTCGGCTTAATAATAGCTATTCCTCTCATTTCTATAACGTGCCAATTCCAGTTGTCCAAATTGCCTAAAATTTATGCCATAAATATAAATCTATATCTTTATAATTTTTTAATTTTTTAATTTTTTTAGTGAGGTGCCATACGCAATACACTTTCGGCGATCATATCTCGAAAGGGACATGAATGACTGGGCAGAAGATTAACCAGATTAGTTTGCATTTTCTTTCTGTGGCAGAATGGTTGCTAGTAATGGCTATAGAACCCAATCTGTCCTGTTATTTAATCCATAACTGGAAGGAAGAGATGGATTAATACATTCCCAAGTGTATTTGTGCGTAAGTTAATGCGAGGAATTTAACTGGAATTCGAACTCGATACCCATTGCACCACAACGCACATTCTTTATATAATTACTTTCTTGTAATTTCTTGTTTCTGTTTGACATAAATATTTCGAAGATCATTTTCTTAAACCTCACCATACAACATGTACGATTATCACGTACAGACATTGAGAAATGCGACAGATACTTTTATTTAGAAAATACGGCATAACATTAGCCTTTTATTTTATATTTACAAATAACGAGTGTACACCTGCTTTCAGAAATGATGTCAAAATGACTCAGAGGATTATTAGCTGTTTCCTCACATGTTATCACGTGCTAAGATGGAATATATATATGTAACTAAACAAAATAATAAATTTGTAGAAAATATGATCAAAGAGAAGAAAGTACGTAGTTAGATGTTCCATATATATATATATATATATATATATATGGAACATTTAAATACGTACATTTTTCTTTCTGAACATTTTCTTCTTACAAAATTGTTATTCTGTTTAGTTAAACATACAAAACCAAATATTTTATTCTACCACATTTGAGTATCCAACCTTCAATCTTCTGATATTTTAAATTGTGGTGACTTCGGTAGTATTTGGCGCAAGGTCATTTTGAGAAACGTAGCCAAGGCCCCTACAGAGGAATACTTTCTCATAGACATTTCAACTACTTTCGTTTTAAAATCTCTATGACCATAAGATACAATTTATGATATTACAGGTATGTCTTGCATTATATATGTCAAACATATCTCCTTCTATTTTGTGTAGCTGTCACATCTGGTTTAGTTTTTCTGCTAATTATCTCGTGATGCATGACAAAATCCAGACAAAACAGAATGTCATCGGTCATAACATCACATATCTAAAGAAAAACTTTCTCATTGCCCTAACTTAGGTTTCATGTACCTTCGATAGAAATATTTCCATAACCATTGATTTGATTAGCGTTTTCTTCGGTAAGGCGGGTTCACGAGTTCTTGTGTAATACTGAGCTGGCACCTTGATCTCATTATTTTACTGCTGAAACTGCTAAATGATACCGTAAGTTTTATTTTAATAGATTCTTCTGGCGCACTGCTCACTCCTAGACGTCACATTTGGGATCTTCATTTTAAATACGATTTTCAAAAATTTAAATGCAACCTCAATCACCCTGTTTGTCTCTTTGAATCCTGTTCGAGTTTTTATTAACCCTTGTTCCTTTTAGCCTGATCGACTCCTTGTTTGAAATGAGCTGATTTGTACAATCATGTTCATCCTGTACAAGGTCAGTGTGCCACATGAGGCAGAAGCACAGCTTCGTATTCTGTAACCTGATATGCGCAGAAGATAACGGTTGATAAAAATGTTGAACAAGTTAAGATTTTAATGACAGTGAAGTAACCTCTTGTGGGTTATTTCCACAAGAAAGTGGTTCGTGTGAATAAGCTACCGCAGTAAAACTTACGTCTAACCAAAAGAATACGAAGAGAATGCCTGTGGTTTGTTACCATGTGCATGAAGTTTAGGACTAGTGGAACTATGAAATGCAGCATTCTAAAGAATGTAGTTTTTCTGAACATTTTCAATGGAAAAGACGATAGAGTTGAGAGTGTGTTATGGACTTTTATTTGTGAGAAACAGTTTGTAAGGCGGAAAACATTTGTAGCAGCTTGTGCTCCTATATGGTAGCCGTATACCATTTTCGGTCTGATTTGGCTCCGGTAAAAGTAGAAGGTAGCGGGAGGTGTGAGATAATTGGTGGAGGAATCCAAAACACCAACCGCCTTTCCAGCAACTTTAGTGACGGATCGTAAGTATCAATAGGCAGTCACGATACGGGAAATTTCTGTGGTTACATTGGTTCATCGGAAGTTCTGAAAGTTCTGGGTCAGATCGACGATGGCAAAAAATAATTCTCACGTACGTCAAAAGAAATATTAAGAAAGTATTATTTACACATCAATTACCCAAAAAAGAATCTTCGAAAAGCACAGCTTTAGTTTAATTATCTTTTAATAAAAAAATCACTTCCGTAGAATTGTCGCCACCTGTTTCGATTAAGTATCTTCAATACCGTTTTACTTCATCTTATCATAATTATTTTCACAAATACATACAATATTTATCAAAAGCGAGTTAAATAAAATATAACGATGAAATTTATTTTTTTAATGTCCGGAATTGAAAACAGCATCTAACAGCTTGTCACTTTAATGAATATTATTCGGTTCTAGCCTCTCGTTATATTCCCTAAATGTACTTGGTGATAAGGCCGTCCTTCATCATCACTTCTATACTAAATGGTAATAATGTGGCTGACGTAATAATATGTTCAGTGAATGACATTTCATTTGATTTAACATCCGTTTAGCATATATTACTTGGCCTATGAATCTGATAATATGCACTTCACTGAATTTATGCTGAACATTAATTTATCTTGCACCAGCAGAAAAATGTTTAAGAATGAGACAAAACGCTTTGCAAGTGGCCATTACTGTCGAGCACTTATGAGAGCAGAAAAAGAATGCAATATGCAACCACGTGATAAGAGTTAAGTAGCCAATGAAAAACAAACCCAGTATTTTTCTGGTCATAGTGGCCTTGTAATCTTTAGAAAACCGATATTATATTAGGTGTTGACCCGAATTAATGCTTTTTTTTAGCTTCACTCTTTGGACAGAAAAGTCTTTGGGATATGATAATTTTGTGATGATTGTGCAAAATAATATAACAAAATAAAACGTTTAGTTTCTGTGCTGAGGAATAAAAAAGAAGAAAAATGTCAGTTGAACTTTTGAACCTGCCGCAATTTACAGATGCATTTTGTTGTTCTATTGTACAAAGGGTGCACGCATCATCATCAAACAGATTCATGTATTAAGGCTGTTTGGAAAGTATGGCTTTCGTGCGGGACTTGAAACGAGTAACAATTATTGATGTATTTTTACTATGCAACAACACCATTAATCAGTTAAACGCTATACGTTCTACACGCTTGGGCAATCATGTCCCGAAAGAGACACGATTAGTGGCCAGAAAATTTTCCCGAAGCAGGTTGCTATTATTACTGCAGTATATCGGCTGCCAAACGAGCCATAGAACCCAATATATTTCATTATTTAGCCCATAGCTGGAGAGAGAAGCGATGTATTAATAACTTTCCCAATGGTATTTGTGCGAAAAAGAATGCAAGCAATTCAACTGGAAATCAAACACGGTTCGCAGATTTCTCGTTCCGAGCAGATATCCACTGCACCACAACGCACATTTTCGAATTGTCTATCTCTAGCGTCTACTTTCCCAATCTTTATGACAGTATTTGAATTCCACTTCGGAAAAACGACACGTCTTTTGAAGCTAACCAGGAGTTGACCCATTTTTTTTGTATTTTCCTGAGAAAAAGTGCTGCTCACTCAGGTCATGTGCCATCGATTGGAACATGTGATAATAGAATATGGTGAATACAGTAGGTGAGGAGGAACCACCCATTTAAGTGTTTCGAAGTAGGTTTTCACATTTTGTTATAACTGTGGCCTTGTGCTGTAATGTTGCAAAATGACTTAGTCTTGTCTTCACTCCTATACCGGCCTTTTTCTACAATGGTCGGTTCAAACGCATCAGTTGTAATCGATAGCGATCTCTGATGATGTCGGTGTGAGCAGCTCATAATGATCTACATTTAGCCGATCCCTTCAAATGCACAGCAAAAGTTTCGAACCATGGATATTCAGCTTTGCCGCTGATGTTGATGCACAGCCGAGCTTACCCGCGTAGGGTTATCTAGTATACTCACTTTTCATCGCCGGTCAAGATACGATGCAAAAAACCTTTCTTTTTTTACCGTAGAAGCAGCTGTTCACATGTGACAAGACGCCCTTCGACGTCTCTCGACATCAACTCGTACGGCACCCAATGTTGCTGCAGTTGAACCATTTCTAATGCTGTCAAACATTTCTGAACTGATGTATAATGATTCTGCAAGTTCAACTTGCGCGTGACAAGAGTCTTCATTAAGTAATGTCTTCTGTTCTTTGTCTTCGAACATTTTGTGTGCCAGAGCGTTATTTGATTTCAACATCAAAATCACTATTTTGGAAGCGTCTAAATCAATCTCTGCATGTTGGTTTCGACAGAACATGGTCTCTATAAGTCTCAACAAGAATCCTATGTACTTCACCTGAAGGTTTTGTTTGAATAAAATAGTGCAGTAAAATTCCACGCAAATGCACTTTCTTTGGCACGGAATCCTGTATATTTAAGGATATGAAAAACAAAGTTGTTTACACTCCGGCTACATGACACACTGAATTTTAAGCTTGCATATAATACTTCCTTACAGATGAGATATAATTTGAAACTACACGCAGGCAGTTATGAGAAAGCCATCTTTTGGAAAAAAAAAGCTAGATCTTATTCTAAGTCGTAATAATTATTTATTCTCTTTATATTTTCCAGACTGTTGTTCTCATAATTGTTGTCATTATCATAAGTTTCGACAGCTGTACGCTCCAACCTTCTTGACGGCCGAAGTATCATGAATATGGCAACAAAGATGAGGATAACAGTTTGTATAATGTAAATAAATAAAAACATAAGTAACTTACACTAACAATATGGCAGCTTTCACTTGCAATTTATTTTAAATATGCAGATTTAATATGATTTAAAATACAGCTATGATATGATTAGATACTTGCTAACACTGCAATATATATATTTTGTATTCTACAGATGAGCAGTTTTACTATTTCTGGCTCTTGATCATAAATCTCCACCTAAAATGACTACCACCATCCAAAGCAAACGTATATTTACGAGTTAATATATATTTCTCCATATGTTATATTCACGGTGGTAATCTCAGCTCTCTGTGAAGTTCCATGCTTTAAACATCTATATGTTAACTCCAGATATAAACTGGAATATATATATATATATATATATATATATATATATATATATATATATATAAATTGAACATTTATTTTGGTATCACATAAAACTATATTTACTAGTTCAATTATTAAATTAACAATTACATTTTATTATTTCTATTATTACGAAACTCTTTACATGTTATCAATGCAGATGCTCAAAACTGTTGTTCATCACAATTTACCCAGCTTTGAAGTTTCCCCTTCACAAAATTATTTTTTGTGTATTTCTTGAAATGCATGTCTATTGCAACTTTCTAAATCACCAACATTTCTTGTTTTGACAATAAACTTTGTCCTTGAATACTCCTCAAAATGAGAAATCCATCAGGGTCAAGTAAGGTTAAAGTTGTGGTCAATCAACTGAATGTCCTCAAATAATCCATTGTTCTGGACATGTTTCATCAAGATACTCACAGATTGCTTATGACTAATACAATGTAATATAAACCATTTTAATAATATAACTAATACACAAACCTATTCCACCTGCTATCTATATACATTTAGTCCACCATGTATATCTTATCTATCTATCTATCTATCTATCTATCTATCTATCTAAAGGAAAACTCAACAGTTCATTTCAATTGGTTATAAATTCTAATTCATTTCTATGAGCTTAATTAGCTCATTTCATCAGACCTTACAATAGGAATATTGTAAGCTCTGATGAAATGAGCTAATTAAGCTCATAGAAATGAATTATAATTTTTAACCAATTGAAATGACGTGTTGCGTTTTCCTTTATAAATATTATGTTGCTCTGGATAACATCCATTGCGCTCTTTATATAGATATAACACCTAATATTTTATATTAAGTTAATAGAGTTGGATTTTCTTCACCGTTTACGGACTGAACATCTATACCTATATATATATATATATATATATATATATATATATATATATATATATATATATATATAACTGTAAAAAATTGTTTCTACAGTGCAAGGAAATCCATAATTCAAGCCTTAATTTTACAAAAGTTAGATTAGAACAATCATGGTGTGTTTCTATCCTATATGGCATCACTTTTGCAGGTTTGTTGGGGAAGATGTATTCTTCACTATGTGGCTTCTTTTATACCGCTCTTCTCTTGCTATTGTCATGACAACTGTTTAGATGAGATTCATTCACGAGTTCCGAATTTTTCCGGCTGGGTCATACCATTCTCGTTCAACATATTCGAATTACTCTTATTTCCTCTGTATTTCAAAACTGAAATGTAAATTTATTTTCTGAAAGTATTTCTTCTAAAAATTGTAAAAGATTGTTGTCTCGCTGTTTCCCTACATAATATTATACACTCAAAATAAAGGCTAATCGTTATCTGTTCTTCCTGTTGACATAAAAATCCCTTCTTTCATCTCAACTCGATTCATATCCCAGACTTCATTTTTCTTACCGTTTCAAGTGTTGCTGATGAGTGAATTTCGAGCCTTTCATTGTGCAAACATTATACAAAGCAAACTAGCATAGATACACGAACACACACACATACATATATATATATACACATGTATCGATTTCTATCACGGTTAGATAGTCAATTAGCCTACGAAGATTGCAACGTTGCATGAACACACAGGCAAACCTCACAGAGAGATTACATATATTGCTGATGCCAAATTTTAATTGTCAGTCGTGTCATCAAAGTGAAGAAATAAACTGAATACAAAAAAAGCGTAAGAGACAATGTCTAAAAAATAACAACGCCAAGAGACGACATATACATGATCAGCGAAAATGTGAAATATTCTACGAAGACAATATTAGTTTTCAATTAATTTGCACAAGGGTATATATATATATATATATATATATATATATATATATATATATACCCTTGTGTCTCTCTTTTTCTCTGTCTGACCTGGGAGTGTCAGATTCTCCTCCTTTCTCATTACATGTCCCAGGAGTTTTAGCTGTCTTTTACTAATGCTACGTTCACCAAACACTGGCTTCTATTTGCCATAAAATGTAGACGATATCTAAAATTTTTCATCGCTCAAAAATTACATCGCTTCGATGTTTTTTACATGGCTTTTTTTTAAGTGCTGGATTTGTAGCCTTAAAAAATTCAGCCCATAGTAGTAGCGATTGTCTCTTCTGAACAACATTCTGCCGTAAAATAAAATGAGCACAAGAAGCTCTACGCATTGCAATTACAGATTCACGAGTCTTTAAAACAATTTAACAGCAAACCGTCCCTGAAATGATGGTAGCCCAAAGTATCTGGGTGAAGGCATTATTGCAACTTGCCTGAACCGCATACGTGGCTTATATTGGGTTTCGATCCCGGCCGGAGGCAAGTGGATGTCTAGCTACACTGAAGTTCTGTGATACAGCGAAACAAGCTTGTATGTTGATGACGAATGTATAAACATATTATTGATATAACAGACAATGAATGTCTATTATGTTTAATCACGAGCATTTCTAAAAGTATTAATTTTGTTAGGACTTATTTGTTGCTGTATTGAACTCTTTTATTGGCTTCAGACTTTTCTTGCTGTGTTGGTATGTTTTGCCGCGTGACGGTTTATTTTTTCTGGGTCATGATTGGGTTTTTGTTTTTGTGCATATTTTTATATGTGGGATTTTTGTGTGGTTTTATTCATTTGATGGGTGTTGTATTATTTTTTATTTTTTTCATGATTGCGTGTTTGTATATATATATATATATATATATATATATATATATATTTTTTATTTATAATAGTTATATACTTTGTCTATAGCCGTGATTGTATGTTTATATATTTGTATTTATAATTTTATTTTTATGTTGTATGTTTATATTATTTAAATGTTTCGTTTTTGCCTGACTTTTTATTTATTGTTGTTAGCGTAGCAAGGTAGGTATTTGTTCGCAGGTCTACATTTTTACATTATCTCGTTTCTTTTATTTAGTAACTTACTTTGATTTTTTAAACTGATTATTGCTATTTTATTTTCTAGACATAGTTACAACCTTTACTATTACTGTTGCGTGATGGTGCTGTTTAACTGTGTTTATCCTCTTCGCAGAAATAGAAAAACAAATATAATGTTAGCAATGTTATGTATTTCATAAACTCTTATTGATTACGTCTTTCCTAGCTTTATTGTCCAGTATTTAGGACCAAATCACGAAACGCGTTGAAAAATCTGTTAATCTACTAAAAATGACCAATGTATCTAATCCTCTATCATTGAAGACGATAGTAGAATGAGATCTCCGTGTAGATAGAATAAAGGTATCTTTTTTATTTATACAAGGCTGGAATATACAACAATTAGGTGGAAAGTGCCGAAGCATGCAACGGTCAACCAGCTGTGACTATAACAAACGACTATGAGAGTACAGCCATTACAAATAACTATATCATAATTACGTTTTTAATTTATTCGAACGGTTACTATTTCATTCGCTTTCTGAATGCTATTTGTAGTAACTTTTATTTAACTTAGCAACGTTAGTTTCCCACTCTTTTCTTCCATCCATTTACGAAAGGCCGTTCGAATTTTTATTCGTTGCTTTATCCTATCATTCTTGCATTCAGTATAACATTTGAGTGTCAAATTCTCTAACTTTGCTTTCCTTGTTATGTGTACCCATAATTTTAACTCTTTCTTTCTGCTTCTTTGTGGAAAAGGTGAAAATGTACAAAAGTCAAATAGTTGTGTCGACAACAAACAGTGATGTGGGCACAGTTAACACAAATCAATATATGATAATTAGAATTGTTATTGTAAGAACTCAACACACTTTTTTGTGGTCAAATATTTATAAGTATTCTTAAGTTAGCGTAGGAGATCAAAGAAAATTCTCCGGAAAACTCCCTTGTGATTTAATAATATTAAACTATATCTTGGCCGCTTATCGAGGGACCAGTCGTATCGGGTTTGTATTTTAAAGAGATTTTGTAGGAGAAATAGCTCGTGTTCATAATGTAAGGCGTCTAATTAAGAAACGTAAATTTTGGAGTTAATAATTCACTCGAACGGTTACTGACTTATTAGTTTTGTGCATGCCACTTTAACTTATCAGCCTTAATTTCTTTTACGAAAGCAAATGTTGTAATGCATTTTAACTGATTGACATTTTCTGGAAAAGAACTTTCTAGCATCCAGCAATGCACTCAAATATACGACTTTGTTTATCGAATGCAGAACAGAGGCGAGCTACATTTTAAGTTTTTTTGGTCATACTGTCTTGAGCTAATGTCCGTGCGCCTGTGTCTTTGTGGAAAAGAAAGAAAGAAAGAAATCGAATGTGCCTGTTGATGCACCTTTGTGACGTGCGAATGTCTTTGACTTTCCGGTGCTGACAAATACCCTAAATCGAAATCTAGGACCATTCTGTCACGTTCCTACTTATATGTAATGAGAGTGTTTGCGTGTGTCGGTAGCGTTGGTTCCAACTGCTGTCAACCTGTTCTGAAGCAGATAGACAGAATTATAGACAAACTCAAATGCATGTCGTTCCCTCTGACATCAGTTTGCGTGTTTGTGCAATGGAGAGTCGCGTTAAAGAGCTCAAGTTGAAGGAGCAAAGAGAGATCGACCATTGTAAATAAAAGCGATGGCTCTTACTCCTTTGTGAAGATATAGACGAGGTTTCAAGTTGTTGTCAGCATTTAATATATTTTTGTAGAAGATTTTTTTAAAATGTTGTTTTTTCCCCTGACAAAATTAAAAGAGACCAGCATGACTTGCTTTTCTATATTTCTGTTAGACAGAAGTAAAATATGTCGTCTTTTGATTACGAAATAAGGTAAAGAACAACTTTGTCGGAAGTAAAAACTCCACAACAAAAGTAACTTTTGCCCTTTTATTATTCATTCTTTCATTCATTTACACAAGGTCGGTTGATATATTACTCGGTGTTTCTTTCTATATTTTTCTAAATTCAATATAGCTCTTGGGCGTCATATTTTTCAAGTCTGCTTTTATTATTATGCGTACCTGAAATTTGAAATTCTAACTGTTTCTTTCTGTTACTAAATATAAGCATCAGTTTTTCTTAAAACTTCTCATGTTCACTCTTTGCTTTTCTTAATATCCAACAGCACAACTATATCATATTTCTCTAGCCTCAAATCTTATTTTCATCTGTGATGAAACTGACGTACAATTCCTATGTTATGAATGATATTACATAACATGTTAGTAGTAAGGTTGAAAATAATTAATCACCCACAAGACCCTGCGAACGCTTTTGAAATTTGAAAAGCTTGAAAAGTGAGGTTCTGGAAGCCGCAGCCCAGACAATAGTCTATTTTTGGTCTGATCTATTACCCTTGGAAAATAAAAGAATGGAAATCCCTGCAGTCGTGATTTGGCTTGCGGACCAGATATGTAAGATATATTTAAACTCTCTAGAATATAAATGTATAGAAACTAACTTGACAACAATTTAAAATATTTTCTGTCTTTTCTAATCTTGCAAAGAAAAAGAATCAATCAATCATAAAAAAATGGTATAAAACGAAAAAAAATCATGTTTCTAAAATGCATTCTTTTATGAATTATCTGAAAATATTACTTCTTCCTTATTCCTGAATTTATTTTATGCATGTCCTGGTTGGAGTAGAGTTCTATGATTTTATTGTGTACCTATCATGTTTGTGTCATTGTACAATTTTAACATCCTAATGACAATGAATGATTGACAATTTTCCCAAAGAGAAGATACTTGAGTCAACAGAAATGTGGTTATACAGAAACATACTGAGGATGCCATGGATTGAACATATGAGCAATGATAATGTTTTATCACAAATGACAAAAGAAAATTAACACCAAGAAGACACAGTAGAAGATTCTAGGGAACATAATTAGAAAAGAAAGATTGGAAAATTGGCTAACCACAGTAGAAATTGAAAACAAAGTAATGCAAAGTATAATATAATTGAAGAGCTGGAGAAAGACAACTGTAGATCTAGGCTTAGAAATAAAACAAACACAATTTTTTTTTAGAACAGTAAATTTCAAAAAGTCATGATCTTCTACCAGTTGATCAGACAGACACACAAATGATGATGATGAGGAGATGGTGGTGGTGGTAGGAGAAGAAAAGAAGAGAATCCACCACCACAACCACAAACATTATCTGGAAAAAGACTCCAAGTGTGTTGGGTTATTCACTCTCATTTTAATTACCGCGAAGAGAGACATCTTTATGATTATAGAGCTGCACTTAACATATTAAAATTTAAAGAAGTTCTTTAACGCCTGAACTTAGAGGAATTTTTAAGTTAGAAAGAATTCAAAACAGCTGAGCCGTGTCTTTTAAAAGTAATCAAGCGGGGTTATTTTTTGAGAAGTATTTTCTTCATGAATGTACCGTTTGCTGATTCATTTATTTTGTTTTTCCCCATTTGACGATCATTTAAAATAAAGAAAAAAACATGGCCGAGTGTAAAAATTTTGTTCTGCATTAAATACAGTTTTTGCGTGTTAAAAAGAAATGGCCACATTGGAGAAAGCTGATGCAATAGTTTATCTAGGTAACAAATTTCAAGAAATTTCATTTCAAAACAGATATATATAGATGATTATTTTATATATATATAGTGGGCATTGATGTCTACTGCCAGGTTGAGATGTTGACGATTGCTGCTATAAGGTAGCTTCCGTTGAAACCATATTTTTTAAATGGTTGGTATTAATTTTAAGTGATTTTTAAGATGAGAAGAGATTTCTCTCAAATTGGAGAATACAATTATTTTTGCCGGGAAATGTAGCCGAAGTGTTAAAAAGTCGAGAATGGTAAGCTCATTGACAAA
>JBBBDQ010001328.1:100000-115000 GCA_037127315.1 Ascarosepion bandense
CAACCTTCTTCTTCATAATACAAAAATTCACAATGACTTGTGTAATCCTGGGTTCTCACAAATAGAAAAAGGATTGACCATTTGCTTAAAGAAAGAGTCGAACCCGGATTTTGCAAGTTGATTTTAAAATGATTTTGACCAATGGGAGTGATTTGTAAGAATTGAAAGGACTTGGCGATCCAGTGCGAAATTCAAAAGGACATATAAATGTCTTCATAGCGTTAGAGACTTCTCAGAGATGGGAGCAGCGAAGGAAAGACAGATCTAAAATTAAACTTCATACTTCAAGCGACTCGGACATTGTTCTCCTTCTCTTTTTCCTTATCTATTTCAACAATTACTACTAGAACATTATGTACGAACTCTACTCCTAACTTATTAATAATGTTTTTAATTGAACATTAAATTCTACAACTTGTGTTATTCTCTCCTTTTAATAAATTACTAATTTTAACATACAAAATGTATATTTTAGTCTTACACCATTCCACACTATTCCAAACATTCCTGCTGACAATCAAACTTCTGATGATGAAAAACATTCTGATGATAAATTCTGCATAAATCATGCAAGCTGTAGGGAATTTCATTAAGTCAGAAACAAGGCCGAATGAAAATTTTTACATTCCTTTTTACAGCAAAAAGGAAACACGTAAGAATACTGTAAAAATAAAATAATAAATAATAAAATCTTTTTTGTCGGTGATTTTTAACGTATTATGCTTAAAGATATTAATATATATTAATATGTACATATTCTGACGAGTCACAACATTGTAACTGTGTGGTGTCTTCAGGTATCTTTGAAGTCGGCATGCATCTGCTCAGTTTAAGAGACAAATACGTTTTACTCATCAACTCTTTAACTTCACCCTAATATCGAGCACTTTACGATAAAAACCTACATTTTATTACAAAAAACACTGAAAAATCAATAAGCTTAGCGCTAAACATTATCAAAATATTAAACAATGCATATATATATATATATATATATATATATATATATATGAAATTGGATAAAAGTTTTATAAACTAAGACCAAAGGAATATAATACTTTAATGAGAAAAAGTTAACAAAACTATAAATAGCAAATAACACAGAAAATTTGGTTGGGAATATAAGTATTTATATTTCTATTAAAAGAATCACTGATAAAATAAATATAATGATAAATTCGCAAAACTTAGCACAAAAGAGTGTTATATTACCACCAAGGATCATAAACAAAACTTTGATACAAAACCTATCACTAGAGTCATAAATCCTATAAGACCTGAAATTGAAAAAATAAGTAAAAATGAAATTGAAAAGGTAAATAAACAAATTACGAACTACCTTCGATTAAAGCTATGAATCTATATCAGCAATGTAACAAATTGGTTCAGTAATAAAAAGAAAAGAACAATTGTTCTCTAATCCTATTTGATAGAGAGGAATATTATCCATCAATATCAAGGGAACTCCTCATAACTACATTGGAATTTGCTACTGTTTATTGGAAGAGGTATGTAGCATCATTATAAACGCAAAAAATCAGTTCCCATTCATAATAAAGAGCAGTGCAAAAATAATTCAAGAGAAATGTTTGATATTACAGTGGGATCACTGGATCTTGCGTGTCTTCCAATATTGTTGGATTATTTATTCTATATAATCTTACGTTTCATAACGATATGAATAAAGAAGATATTGAATTATACATGGATAAGGCTTATGATGGTGAGGAATTTCACAAATTTGAAAACTGAAAAGTTCATAGAGAGTTTAAGAACAAAAATTTAAAAGTTACCATTAATACAAATATAAAAATATAAATTTCCTCGATGTGACATTATATTGAGTAAATAATATATACCAACCATATAAAAAAACAAATACAACTTTTTTTTAATATATCCACCCAAAATCTACCATTTTTATTCGTTAAAAACATGTACCCGTATCCATAGAATTAGTAGAAATTCCGAAAATAAGGATGTTTTTAATAAACACAATAACTTTTGTAATATTGCCTTAATAATAGTGGGTATGAATGCCCTAATATTAAATATGTAAAAGAGAATATTAACACTTGAAGAAAAAATAGAAATAGAAAAATTATTTTCGACACACCTCTCAACTAAATGGTTAGCCGTAAATTAGACCAAATTATTCTCACTTTGATAGAGAAACATTTTGCAAACAATAATCCAGTAGGAAAGATTTCAATAGATACACTAAAAGTAATTGTTATTATTGTACTGAAAATCTCGAAAATATTAAAAATTAGCATAATAATATCATTTAAAAAAATTAAAACTAACTCAAAATAAGAATAATTTTCAAACTGATGTCAGTAATTTAGACAAAGATAATTGTAATTGTAGAATATATTGTGTATACATGTAATATTTATTTTACTAAAATAAAAATAATTATGTTGGGAGTATTAAAACTGCGATTAAACGAAGGTTTTCTCAACATTTTTCTTCCCGAAATGATAAGTATCAAAATCAAACATCCCTATCCAAATATATTTGGCACTTGAAAGAAACAAATAAAACTCCAAAATTAAAATAAAAAAATTAAAAAAACGAGAATATGTACGTCTTTAAAAGACCCATACCACCTGTGTGTATATGAAAAACTATATATTATTAAATTTCTTAACAATAAGGACCTTAAAAATAAGGACCTATTAAATAAATGTAATGAAATTATTGTCATATGTAAATATTACAAAATGTTGAGAATATAGTTGCTAATTATTCATATAAAATTACTGATTAACTCATATATATGTATCTTTATTTATTTCGTATTATGATATAAATAGTATTAAATTAATGGGTTTTAAGAATTGTTAAAGTCATGTCTTCTAAACTAGAAAAATATGAATTTATTTTAATCATACCAAAATTGCTTTAAGACTGATAAAGTTTTTTTTGTTTTGTTAAATGAGCAGGGATACATATAAATCTAATAGTATTTCTCCGTAACTAAAATGTATATATTTTGCCGGAAGAATGCAGCCTGGCCGAAAAAAGAACACTTTTTCATCTGACATGTATGAACACCGCACATCCTCTAACATCTAATCTATATTTTAAATTTTCAAAGTCGACCTTCATTCTGATTAGTTAAATTATCCATAAGATCTAAAGTGTCTGTCTTTCTCCTCCATATTAACTCTTCAATAAGCAAAAATATTGTTTTCTTCATTCAAATGTAAATCGTTTTCATCAAAATTAGTTGAACATTGCCTGATCACGAGATGAAAAAAAATAAGTCTCGAAATATAGATATTTATGTGTCGCAATGTAAAAATATATAACAATATTCATATCTCAGCCAGTTCCATATATATCTTCTCAGTCACTTTCTTTTTCTATTTCTTTCTTTCTATATCTATATCTCTATATATGTGTCTACTGTCTATTTCTATCTATCTTCACGTCTCAGTCTGCTCTATATATCAACCTCTGTACATGTATTTATGAGTCTAGATCATCTCTATCTACCTATTATTCTCTCACTCTCTCTCTCTCTCTCTCTCTCTCTATATATATATATATATATATATATAAGCCTAGTCTATTTTTCTCTATCAATCTATTTGTCTGTCTATCTGCATACCGAGTGTATTCTGTTAGGTCAACACATAATGCATAATGCAACAAGAGCACTTTGCAATAATGGGATTTAATCGTATTCATAAGCAAGTAAAAACAGTGTGCAACTTGTTTCTATAATATGACGTTATCCAAACAATTGGATCAACTGACCCTGTCTTCAAACCGTGCATAATTACTCAGATAGGGTAGTCGTTCGACCCTTGTCAATAAATGTTCAACTAAAGTCTTATCGAAAATGTTTTGAATATAAATCTAACAATCAGGGAGAAAAGATTTTATAAAATCGGATAATATTCTGATCCGAGTTTTAAAAACGATATTAAAGAGAAATGATAATTTTTATGACATTTAAAAACAATATCTTGTTTATGTAATTTTGACTACTCTCAATTGTTTTCAAATGTTTATATGGTCTGCTACAAATATTATTTACTATTCACATATTTGTAAAAGGTTAAATTTTAAAATAGAACGGTTTGGTTTAGTCGAAGAACTATTACCAGATGAGGAAAATCATGCACACAATCCTCATTCTAATATACATCTGATAATGGTACAACGAGGTTTGTTATAATGGGTGGGCCGGTGTCGTCAAAATTTATATCGATAGGCCGTCTAAAATGAGGGCAACATATATATATATATATATATATTTTTTATAAGCGTTTCACCCCGAGCAAGGCATGTCACTGCCACTACTGTGCAGGGGGCTACGTAGAGTGGAGAAAGGCTGATTAAATATAGGAAATAACAGAGGGTGGGTGATAGGCGGGTGAGGATACCGAGAATGAGGGTTGGGTAGATGAGAGTGTTGTGAGAATAGTTGGGAGTTAGTGTGATAGGAGGTGTCTATTGACCCTACATTTAAACACCTGGAGATTGTAACTGTCGGGAAAGCAGACTTGTGGAAGGGAGTTCCACAGACGGGAAGCGCGAGAGAAGAAGCTGTTGGAGTAGAGATGTGCTTACTAATGATTATTTTACATTTACACATAAGAAAAAAATTCAAACCCCCTGAGCGTGACAAGACGAATACATATATATATTTCTGTAGCTACAGTAGTTAATCATCTAATTTAAAGTGTATAGCTTAATATTACAAGACATTCTAAAAGCGAAGCAACCGGTTTCGATCCTGCTGTTCAAGCCTCATTAAGCGATTCAAACTTGGAATAAAATAAACCATGAAATGTGTGATGGAAAAAAACACACAAACCTAGGGGGAAAATAGGAACAGAAAACAAACAGATAGAGACAAATAATAGCGAGCCCCAACAAACATTCACGCTGTTTACACAGGGAAGGTTTGCGGGACCCAATATTAAGAACATCTTTCACTTTCAAGGGACACAAAATTGAACCGGTCAACACTGAAATTAGCAGCACACTTTCTCTTATTTAACAGGTGCTCACATATGCCGGAACCGTATGCATTCGAGACAAGCTCATTCAAAGCCAAGGTGTGATTCCTGAACTTAGTGGGAACGTTTTGCTTAATTCTTATACCTAGGCACTGACTAGTTTTCTCTATGTAGTTGACCGCAAACCAAATTATATTTAGAAATAACAGAATTTACTTAAGTGAGGAGGGAGAGCATCCTTGCGCATAGATCAAAACAGTCCGAGTTTGAAAAACTATACGGTCCTCAACCGAGAAAAAGACAATGACGGATATTACATGAAATTTGTCTAGTTAAGTTTTCACAATCAGTGCTAATCCAGGGAAGTGTAAGATAAACAGGGAACCTTTTAACTGTACTAGGTTGGACCATTCTGAACTCCACAATCTTGTCACGGTTGACAGAATTAACAGTACTAAATGGATACCCTAAAGCGCATAAGATCTCCTTAACAAAATTAAAACATCATCCAGAAAAGACATACAGCATATCATTAATGCCCTATGAATTAGGGTTTTAATAATGTTTATCGAACGTTTTCTAGGACGAAAGGAATCCCAACGTGTATATAACCCTGCAAATGTCAGTTTGCTATAAACTGTGGTGAGAAAGGTTATTGGTGTCAGATGTACTCGGGCATCCAATAAGATCGTTGAGTATTGGATTCTTTTTCAACCATAAACCTCAGGGAAGGATGAATACCATTTAGGAAAACGAGAAACTTATTAGCCTCAACTTCATTATTAAATAAACAAAAGGTACCGTCAATATATCGACAATACGGTTGAGATCGAAGTGCACTACTACATATTCTCTGCTTGTGAAAGTTCACAAAATATTTGCTAGTGTCGGACCGAAAGGGGAACCCATAGCAACACCGTCAATCTGTCGGTACATAGTATTATCAAAGCTAAAATTCAACAGACGACATGGCAAATTTCATCTACTCAACAAATACTGATTCAGGAAAACTAGGTGTAGACAAAGAACTGCGATAAAGCAAATCACAGCAAATGTCAATTGTCTCCAAAAGATGGACACAAGTGAATTAAGAACATACATCAAGAACACATGAGCTTACCTGAAAAATTCAAATTTCGGATGCTGTCAACATAGGAAATTGAACCCTTTAAACAAAATCCACTTACACATTGCAAAACCGGTTACAAAAATAATAACAGCTATTTGGCCACCTTGTGTTGGGCCGATCCAAACATTGACAAATTTGGTCTCAACGGTACACCACTTTTGTGGAAATTTGGTAGCCCATAGAAACGGAGACGAATTAACCCAGACGGTCGAATTTGTTTCCTATATTTTAAGAAAGAACCCCACTTTTTGACCATCTCAAGTGTAATTTCTGAAATTTTATTTTAATTTAGGTAGTTGCATTACTCGTATCCACAGTTCCAAGCTTTGTAAATTTAGAAGTGTCTTCCAAAATCTAAGACATTTTAACTGCATAATATGCAAAAATAAAAACTGAAGTAAAATACCAAAATAAAAACTGCAGCTCCTTTATCCTGTCTGGAGATAACTAAATCAAAATTCTTCATCAGCAAAAATCAACGAGTTAATAATTCCTGATGACCCACTGGATACAGACGTTGGTTAATTCCAGTGACTTGACCCAAAGAGTTGTGACTACAGCAGTGATGAACAAGTAACTTATAGAGTCGGTTTAGAAGAAGATAATTTATGACTAGCAAAAGAGGCTTCGCACAAGGAAAGAGATTGATATTCCCCTGTAATCGTAATTAAGGGTTCAAATCAAAATCTCTAGCTCTTGAAGGAGGCCGGAGCATACAACGGCTGAAACGTCGTATAAATATCAACCAAGATGAGATAAATAGTCCAAATAATTTATAGTGTAAATTCTACCTTATCTCAAAAATATAGACAAATACTGAGTTTTACTCTTGTATTATATATTTAACTATATCCATATCTAAAAAGTGTTGACACTTTTGAATTCCTATAAATTCTTGAATCTTTCTTTTCTTCAGATCGAATGAGCCGTAATAATGCCAGCACCACCAACACGTTTAGAAGAATGAGAATTTGTCATAAAGCGTTACTGGAAGCGTGAAAAAATTAAAGAAATGTAAAGACCATTTTGAAAAGAGTTTTTCAGCGATTCACCGACGCGACGCACCTTTGCTACGAACCAGAGATAAGTTTGAAGCAGATGGAATTGTTCACGTTTATAAGCAACATTTAAGAAGACAACATACATCTCCGAGCCCCACCAAAAAAGAATAATATAATACCTATAAATATGTATTTCATTTCATTTAATATTTAATTTATGCCGTTAACCTTCGTTATAAATCAATAAACAATAATATGTTTTTACTTTTTTACATTATTCTTATTGGCAAATCATAACAGAATGCAATTATTACCATTAAATGAGGGAATACATTTCTTTGGGACACTATATATATATATATATATATATATATATATATATATATATATATATAATTTAGGTCATGTACAAACTACAAACTGCCACAAAATTGTACATTTTTGTTTCGACATTGAAAGAACAATGCCTCATTATGTAGTTAATAATGATGTCAATAAACATTTTAGTGAAAAACATTAAAAACACAACTTCCTTTTATTTTTTATATTGTTTTGTATGAGGTAAAATTATATTAAAAAAAGAGAGGGAGAAACAATGAGGGTAGAAAGGTTGAGAAAATAAGATGAAAAATCAAGAAAAGAAAAAAGAGGAAATGAAACGATACAGAGAAAATAGAAAGTAAAAAGAAAATAAGTGAGAAACATACTGAGATAAAATACCCAATGGAAACATCGAAGAGAGAGACATTTTAAATTTAGGCTGGAAATGAATTATAGATTTTTTTATTTTTTTTATAAGCGTTTCACCCCGAGCAAGGCATGTCACTGCCACTACTGTGCAGGGGGCTACGTAGAGTGGAGAAAGGCTGATTAAATATAGGAAATAACAGAGGGTGGGTGATAGGCGGGTGAGGATACCGAGAATGAGGGTTGGGTAGATGAGAGTGTTGTGAGAATAGTTGGGAGTTAGTGTGATAGAAGGTGTCTATTGACCCTACATTTAAACACCTGGAGATTGTAACTGTCGGGAAAGCAAACTTGTGGAAGGGAGTTCCACAGGCGGAAAGCGCGAGAAAAGAAGCTCTTGGAGTAGAATTTACGGTTACATCTTATTTGTTTAACTGTAAAAGAGTGGGACCTAGTTGCTAATCTAGTATCTCGTGTAAATTCCTGCTTAGGCGGCACCAGTGATCTAAGCTCATCGGAGCAGAAGCCATGAAAGTACTTGTAGAAGAGGCACAGGGAAGCTACATCACGCCGGTGTGAGAGCGGCTGCAGCCGGTCTGCCAAGTCAGTATCAACCACGTTACAGATCCTCCTTTGTATTTTGTCAAGAAGCCCAAGGAGAGCAGCAGGGGCACCCGACCAGATATGGCAGCAATATTCAATACACGGGCGGATGGTAGATTTGTATATGTGCAGAATAGTTTCAGGTGGGAAGAAATTCCGGGCCCTGCACAGGGAGCCGACTTTCATAGCAGCAGATTTGGCAATGGTTTCAATATAGTCATTCCATTTGAGGTCCGCCGAGAGTGTAAGGCCAAGGAGGCGTAGTATTTTACTCTCTGGGAGGCTAGCCTGTCCCATGCTAATGGGAGGTAGATGCGATTGATCGCTTACATGTTGTCTTGGCTCCAATCTTTTGGTTAGCATTTTTGAAAAAGAAAAAAGGAATTATAAATCCATAAAGGAAAAGGAAAGAAAGAGAAAAAGGAAATATACAAAAGGAGTAGAATAAAGTGAGAAAATATAGATGGAAAAAAGGGAAAAGACAATAGAAACGGCTAAGAAAGATCAAGTTTAAATCTTTCCACAATCAGATGCGTTTATTTACTAAAATGTCTTTAAAAGAATAATAGTCGTTGATGGTTATGAGCATCTGAAATAAGTGTTGAAATGGAAGGCTTTATTCGTGCAGCGTCTTTTCCCTAAGAACTTCCAGGCAAATATCATACATATCAATGTGGATTCAAAATTCAGGTTCTTTGCCAAATATCAAGAAACCATAAGCCACTGAATTTCAGGATGACCTGAATTTACTCCAAACGAATATAAAAAATGTAAAAAAAGGATATAAAATATATACGACTACTTAGATACCTACAAATATAAATATATGAATATAATTTAAATAAAATTATACACATCTAATACGTAGTCTTAAATATACTACAGATGTACATATCATGATATATATATATATAACCTGCACGTTCAGCATCTACTCCACAGCTTCTTTTCTCACACTTCCCGCCTGCATACTTGCTTTTCTCACACTTCCTCTTCTGCATACTTGCTTTTCCGACAGCTACAATCTTCAAGAATTCAAATGTAAAGTCAATAGTCACCTCCTGTCTCACTAACTTACATCCTATCTCTCATGCTTTTTCTCCGTCTACCCCACTCATGAGTATTCTCTTCCTTCTCATACTCTCTTCCTGAGACTCTCTGTAACCTGTCACACTTCCTCATAAAATTCCTCCTATGTAACACCCTGCGCAACAGTGTTAGTAAAATGCCTTGATTGGGGCCACACGATTATATATAAAAATAAAATTATATAAAAATATTTTAAAATGGAGCTTGAGTCTTCAGAAATATTTTTTAAGGAACTTTACCGGTTTTACGCTTCTATTACTTCCCAAAATTAAATTAAGATATAGAAGCTTATGGTTTTGCTATGACCTGTTTCAAGCTGCGAGACATATCAATGGCAATTTAAAATCATACAACCGTAAAACTGTAAAAGTTAGAGTAAATAAATATTTCTAAAGACTCTAGGTGTATTGTTGCATTTTCAACTAATTTCCTGATATAATTTGACACTTGAGGTTCATATAAAAAGAAACTTATTTCTCTTATATATATATATATATATATATATATATATATATATATATATATGTGTGTGTGTGTGTGTGTGTGTGTGTGTGTGTGTGTGTGTGTGTGTAAGTTTTGCGATGGCACCATTATGGAGTTATTACTCGTCATGGAAATTTCTTTCTGCTTCTCTTGCCCGGATTTTTCTCATTTATATGGATTTCGGTGCAATGATATATATATATATATATATATATATATATATATATATATAAGTGTGTATTTGTGTGTGTATGTGCGTCATCGAAATAAAGAGAGAGAGAGAGAGGCGGATGAAAAAAAGGAGGAAATAAAAATAAAGATGATTCTAGATTTTCATTCTTTTTATATCCTCATCTTAACTCCTCAAATTCAGTTTGGTAAGAGCTAATTTACTTACACCTTCGTAGTTTGTCAAAATCAACATCATCAGCTCCAATTTGCTGAACATTTGATCACTGTCGACATTGAATATAATTTCATAATCAAGAGAATTCAGTTATTTCAGAAAAGAACGCATAACCCATAAAATTCGATTAATCCAGACTCATTTCTTTTTCGTTGACGTGTATCACTTACCTTAAAATTTGTTCTTTGATTTCGAACTCTGCGAACTTAGCCACTTCTATTATTGATTCGATGTCGGTTATTCTTTGTGCTGAAATATTGCTTTCCGCCTGTAACCATGTAAGCACTGTATTGTATATATTAAATTGAATAATATCACTATTCATTTTTCATTAATTATTATAAACCTTTGTTCAAATTAATTGAAACAACTGCTTTAATTTCCTTTATTTAAGACCCACTGGAGTAACAGGGTGCAGTCGATGTTTTTCTTTAAATTAGGTCATTTGCAGTTGAGACTGTAAAGTGAATCTCTTTTCAGGGTGTATGATTAAATTTGTTTGTCCTTGAAAAATATTGTGTCATCCCTGATTGGATCATTTTTTTATCACGCCTAGACACTATTGTCTCGTCTGTTGGTTTGTAATCATATGGCCATTGTATGCAATGGAATTAACTCCAAGGAAGCGTAAAAAATTGTGTTGCTGCACGAACACATTGACAAACCTTACAGAGAGATCCCGGATATTGCTGATGTCAGTCTTTCGACTATCAGCCGCGTCATCAAGGCGAAGAAAGAAACTGAATCCATCTGTCTAAAATGTAAAACAAAAATGAGAAAAACAACACCAAGTGTTGACATATACGCGATCAGGAAAAGTGTGAAATATCCTAGGAAGGCATTATTCGTTTTATTTTTGTCAATTTGCACAAGGTTGTAAATACTTTAGTTCTAGCATCGTAGCGATACTGTATACAGTGAAATCAATGGGGGTTCTATTCCAGAGAGAATATACCCAGTTTACTTTACTTTTCTTCTATGTGCCGTGTCCCTTCAGTACGTTGGTTATCAATGCTCTCTACAATGTGCTCTTCTTTAGTAATTCTTAGTAAAATTTAGTTTGTTTTTTATCTTTCCGAAATTTTGCTCCGCCATCCATTTACTCGAACTTGGTCGGTAGTTCGTGTGTCGTTTTCTGCTGTCCCTCTTCCCTGTGTGACTAACAAATTTTCTACCCTCTCCTCCCTCATTATGTGCCCTATTCCTTCCTCATGTCAAGGCCCATGATATTATCGGCAGCCTTCTCTAGAACTACGTTTCGATTATTTCAAGTCACTGCTTGATCTGTGAAGAGATCGTCCAGCCTTCTCTGTCATATATGTGGACTGATATTTCTTCATTATAGACATTATTATATTTGTAATATAATAAAGCCTTAATTGGTGTAATTTTAGGATATAATTCCAGATTTAGTCTATAATAGCAATGTGTAATGACCAAAGACTTCAAGGGAATAGGGCCAAATACTCTTGCCTATATCATAATATGATGTATTTGAATGAAATCGTATATGTGTCTGGTTTCGTGGTTTAACGACACGTTGTGATTAGTTGCTTTTAGTATAGCGATAATATGAAAAACGACGAACAAATATTCAGAAGTTAAGTTTTCTGTTCGCTCTTTCTGCACAATATTTCTGCTCTGTTTAGTTGTGGCGTAACAATTTTAAATAAAGGCAATCTAATCTATAGGTTTATGTCTTATTTCATGATGGAAGACAGCAATACTTCTTAAATACACTTATTGAATCCCTAATGTATATTTTTACAAAAAAAAGTTAAAACCAGCTTATGCAAAAATGCATAATCATTACACATAAGAGATAAGCTTTAAAAAATCTTAAAAGTAAAGTTTATTTAAACAAATATTTATTTACGCAGAACGTTGCTCAGCTAACTTTTTAAAGTGTTACTCAAGTGAAAATATATTTTGGTAAGAAACAATGTATTTATTACTTTGTACACGGATATAATTATGAGAGTTAATAATTTAATGGGGATTCCACACGCTTATGTAACGAAAAGTATTGATTAAGTGCTAGATGTCTGGGATAGAAAAGCATTGCCAATGTAGTAGAATTTTAGTCAATATTATGTCATCTATGCTCCGAAGACCAGAACAAGATGAATTTCAGCTCCGAGATACCTGAAATGATAGACCTAGGGTAATTGATGCTATACAATGTCTGCTAATTTTAACACATGCTTCCATCACTAACATTGTGCATCGAGGCTCTTGCACGATAGTTTTGCATAAAATATGGTCGGTATCTTTCCTCTCTGTACTGCATTAGATGTAGAATGAATGATGGTCTTTGCAGTTGTTACGATATATAACTAACTTTAAAGTAAAAAGAAATTGTGAAAAAATATAATTTTTCCACGGTCATAACGATATATATATATATATATATATATATATACAAGTATGTTTTGCTGTATAACAGCCCATCAGTGTGAGCTAGACATATCCACTTGCTTCCAGCCGGGATCGAAATTTGACCGATTTGATGTCAGTCAAAGTCCCTACTTCCTAAGCCATGGAATGTGAGATAAGAAATTTTAGCGGATTATGTATATGAAGAGTATACACACGCCAGTCACCGAGAGAACTCAGTTCATTAGTGAAGAGTAACACGTATATATATCAGCAATCAGTGCACGAGTTTTCAATTGGAGGATATCAGTTAAATAATGAGTCATGCTCTTCTCGTTTTTAGACTGACTCATTTTCCATTTTGCATACTGGCAGATCAAGACACCATTTATCAATTTTAGAAGCTTTATGATGAAAGTTATTTCAACCTGTACTGCACAAGTAGAACGAGAATTTCATACGATCCTTGCATTTATTCGGGGGTATGTGACCTTTATTTTTCCTTTATCTTGCATTTATTCGGGGGTATGTGACCTTTATTTTTCCTTTATATGCTTGACTGGATCATTTTTCTTTATTTACGTATTTTAATAGTAATTTTTTCTTTCCTAATTTTACGGATTTACAATATTCGTAATTTAAAGCGTGTTCCAATACTGTCACTATTAACCTGTTATAATCAAAATTGCCAACGACTGGTCCTTGACAAAACGTTTCCCGAAAGGTAGGCTAGGCTCGGACACTTAAAAAATGAACATGAAATTATGTTTGTTTAAATTCGTATTCCTTTTCTATGGTATGACGTCATTCTTTCGATATATATATATATATATATATATATATATATATATATATATATTTAATCGTGTCACCCCAAGCAAGGCATTCCACTGCCACTATAGCGCAGGGGGTTACATAGAGGGATTGGGTATAGGAAATGTCAGAAGGAGGGTGATAGACGACTTAGGATGTACATAGGGAGAGAGTTGGAGAGAGTGGGCGTGAGTTAGTGTGTTAGGAGGTGTCTGTTGACCTTACATTTAAACTCCTGGAGGTTGTAGCCGTCGTGGAAGCAAGCATCCGGTAGGGAATTCCACAGACGGGAAGTGCGAGGAAAGAACCTGTTGGAGTAGAAATTGCGGTTACATTTAATCGGTTTCACTGTAAAAGGGTGGGACCTAGTTGCCAATCTAGTATCTCGTGCAAATTCACATCTGGGGGGCACCAGTGATTTAAGTTCGTTAGAGCAGAATCCATGAAAGTATTTATAGATGAAGCAGAGGAATGCCACGTCACGCCGGTGAGAGAGAGACTGTTAGTTGTTAGCCAAGTCGGTATCAATCACATTACAGATTCTTCGCTGTATTTTGTCAAGAACCCCGAGGAGAATAGAAGGGGCACCCGACCAGATGTGGCAGCATTACTCAATATATATATATATATATATATATATATATATATATATTCAGACAGAAAAAATGAAGAATACAACACGTACACACAAATAAACTTCTGCTGAGGAAAATAAAAATAAATTAAATTTATATGATAACAACCATGATGTGTCTTAAACACAAAATATGCTGCACCGTTAAAAGAACGTATTCTGGTTTACTTTATTGTTTTCACATTGTTAACAACTATGAATAACCCCGAATAAATCACTGGATAATGTTTATTTTTCGACCAAGTTAACAATGTCTTTAACTCATATGAATTTTATAGCTTTTGAATGTATCATCGGTACCAAGATTCATTTTAATTGCCTAATGTTTTCTGGGTAGGGAGCCACATTACTTGAATTGTAGCAATTGGAATCGTAAAAGACGCCTTGTAAGTCTAAGCATTGTATTAAGAAACATGAAAAAATTGCTGAAAATAATAGAAAATCTTACTGAAATGTTAATCCTCCGGTATTGCAATTAATAGTGGGCAATCTGCTAAAAGATTAAGATAAAACGTAAGCTACAAGTATAAATATCTACGGAAAGATGCTGTGAATAGGATGGACGAGGCGTGTGTATATCGAACCTGTCTCAAGAAAAATATAAATAAATTTAATTTTTTATTCAGAATAAGCAAAAGATACTGGAGCAGATAATAAGAACACGAAGCTCGGAGAGTTTGCCACTCACATGAAACTTCGAAGACAAAAGATACTGGAGAAAGCAGAGGGCCCCTTTGTAAATGTTTGTTTGAATGGACGATGTTGGGAAGCTAGAGAAATGGACAAACGAATCTAGGGAC